>LQNS02000139.1:3586596-3597516 GCA_001587735.2 Parhyale hawaiensis
CGGAGCTGCTAATCAGCCGCTGCTGCAGGGTCGTGTACCCCCCCTTAAACGCGGACATAGCGCGCCTGAATAACGGCTGATATACCCCATGGGGCGACAGTTTCCAGCTTCTACGGCGGCCCTGGTTTTAGATAGGGTATGTGATGCACCGATTGCTTTAGATTTAGCTTCGGGCAAGTTGGAGCTAATCGGATTAGATTGTAATATACCACTAAAGGGGAATGAATGAAAATCACCTTCACGTATAAGTTGGCTACGAATAAGTTCAATTGGTCAGTGAATAAAATGTGACCATGTACTCCGATTTGTTCCTCTGACATTGCAATAACCAATATATATTCAGTCTAATTTTACATCAATATGCTTTTGTTGTTTTACTTATCTCTGAAAATCCACGGAACTTGTGTAACCATCCCATTTATAGCGTTAGAAAAAATTCAAAAACAAGATATGGATCCCTCACCCAGTTTTTAATTCAGTGTAATGCCTCGAATATTATTTTTTCGCCCCAAAATTCATTGAGATATTTTAACATATTAAATCAGAGTAATTATATTGAATGCTATTTTCTTGAGCTAAAACTTAGTGAATTTTTCCCTGTAAGGAATTATCGAATTATCCCGAATGGTACTTCCCGTGCTACAAGGTAATGACTTCTTTTTTACTATTTGATTCAGTGTAATTATGTGTAAGATTCTTTTTTCGTTCCATAGTTGCAAGACTTTCTAATACTTTATTTAGCAGTACAAATTAATGCAATGATGAATTTCAAGCTAGTACATAATCATAAAGGACTCTCTTAGTATTGAGTAAATTCTAGTACATGTTCAACGGACTAAATTGTTGCTGTACAGAGACTCGAAGACGCCGCTGAATGCTGTGCCTTTACTCTGTGAGAGTGGAGTACAGTCTCGTCTCTCTACCTAATCCATGTGAAGGTAGCCAGAGGGATAGGAACACTCAGGAAGCAAAAATTGCAACGGGAGGACTCAATAAGAGTAAAATGAAACTTCAGCCGTAACCGCACGTAGCAAATTTACATCACATCGACGAGTCAAAGTATTTGAGTGTGGGATCTCAGGCCTTCGTATGTCGTTTTATTAATCATATCAACGTATATTTTCGATTTGTTTCATTCAACCTCCCGCTCATGACTGGCCAGATACTTGAGCTGCAAAATATCGTAAAATATTGTGGCCAATTACGGAGAGTTCGAGCAATGGCTAACTGTTACTGTGGTTTCTCTCGCGTACAGAATTGGATATATTCGTGCTTATATTTGTTGGTAAGAATAAATATGTTAGGTGAAGAGCACTGTGTACTGAATATGAAGTGTAAATAAGGCTTTAATCAAGAAAAAGAAGTGAAATCAGGTCGCCGAAAGAGAACATATTCGGTGCTAGTGCTGTGAAAGATTCCACCAGCATGCACTGCAATTTTTTATAGATAATTGCTAAATTAGTATATTATCTTAATTTATTTATACGCTAGAGATGAATTTCGCAATTTAAGACGATTTTTCTGGTTAATGAGTTGAATTACTCCTAGGCTGCTCAGCCATAGATTCGTCGATAATGACGTCACTTTTCGGTGCTAATTTCTCGTGAGTCCTCCCGTTACGCTCTTTGCTTCCTGGGAACAACCGCTTTTGTCTGACACATCCTAACTAGAACAACAGCGTGACAGGGAGCGCTATATGTAAACGCTATTTAAGTTGTGCCTCTAGGGTCTTGAAAGTGAGACTGAAGCTAAAAAGGGAAGAGAATCCCTTATCCATATCACTTTTAAAGCCTGAGCACACGCTAGTCAAAAGAACGAATTTCCTCAATTAATCGTCCCAACGTTTTGTGAAGCCCTCGTTAGCACCGCCTTGAGTTGACCAATGAAGGCATAAAAATATAAGCCGTTTGTTCAGTTTGTTCAGCAATTGCCGTTAGTTATATTTCGGAAATTTCTTCAAAGTTGGAGGAAATCTATCCCAAATTTCTTCATCGGTTTGTCCTATATATTTATACGCTAGAGATGAATTTCACAATTTAAGACGATTTTTCTGGTTAATGTGTTGAAATACTCCTAGGCTGCTCAGCCATAGACACCCAGGAGAGTGACTCCACACATCTGAGGTGACGTGAGAAACGTCACCTGGACTTCTTCCGAAGACTCTCAAGGTAACTCAAGGTAAGGTAGGGCAGATAAATGCATTCATACACGGCAATAACAACACTCATTCTTTTGACTAGCGTGTGCACAGACTCTTTTATATATACATAAATAGTAACTCTTCGTAATATCCATTTCGTGTCATGAAGCCTTCACAAAACATTCTTTGCTGTTTTTACTTGGGAATCGTGGAATCTTCGATGTTTGCAGCAAACATTTCGAAATTAGTCGAAAAATACGTGATCACATACCATATTCACATTGACTTTTTTCTTCTAACTCCTTGTAAATTATTCATTCAGTTTCAATTTCAAATAGAACTGATAAATGATCAATCATTTCCATTTTTTTTCCTGCTGAGAAATCCGTTTTATTTATTCATCTAGTTTCGGTGTTGAATAGAACCAATGGATTATTTTCGGATATTTTATTCATTCATTCAGAAATTCTGTAACTTGATCATTCAGTTACAGCAGTTAATAAAATAGTTAAATTCCAGTGTAGATATTTTGTTTCCTCTCTTCAAAAATCCTTGTAATTTCCTAATTTATAGGGGCTGATTAAAGCATTGCGATATTAACCGAGGCAATAACTGCAACCAAATAAATTCGTAAGCTGAGGATTGTAGACTGTATCAGATTTTGGGGAATGAAACTCAGGAGAAAAACAGTTCAGTATATTTTCTCTAAATTAATACCAAAGGAAAATACACGATAGACAAATTCAGGATTTTCCGTAATTCGAAGACGTACATATGTATCATTTACTCTGTAAAGCAAGTCTAGAATTGTCATCCTAATGTACCTAAATAACTTTCTATCACAAGCCTATGCAACTTTAGTGACAATAAAGAATGAAGAGCTCCACATTACGCTTCTACCAACTGTAAAATAAAAACAACTGGAGGCAAGGTCATTCATCAAATTTTATGATATAATAGAAATATTACAGCAATACAAAAGGTCAATTTCTATTATTATACACCCAGGTATTAGAAAAGGTCAGGCGTTTGCAGTTTTTTCTAGAAGGAGCACCTCATTGGGCACTAGAAAAAGATGCAAGCCTTTCTAAATAAATAGAGTGTATAGTAATACTATATATATGGATGGCAGCTTTACTCAAAAAACCTAAGACTCATGACAAAATATTGTTGTGTGAGGCGTTCGAAAAATTCATTCATTGTCACAAACCATTAGTGTGAATTCATGCCTGTTGTAAACTTTGCGTCTCGTGTTGTACATGACTTTAACTCTAATTTGGACTTAGAGAGAGTGCACTAGCGATTTAAATGACATTTCTCGGTGCTGACTTGTTCTCACAATGAGATGTTTTCTAATTTCAGGTATGCAGGTCTCAGTGACATTGTTAATATTGAAAGTAATAAAAACGGCAAACACATTTGGCAAATTATCAAATTATGGAGTTATGGTAAAACAATAAATTTTATATAAATTGACAAAGGATATGAAATGCTCAGTATAGATTTTATGTGCATGGCAAAAGAACGATGATGAACTCCTGTTCTGAAGCTGCCACCGTCGGAACCGTTAGCTATTCAGAATGAAAGCTAAAAAGTTATTTAGAATAGGTAAATACAGAATACCATGTTTGCAGTAGACTCGACATCACTATACTAGTTTCAGAAGTCAACTAGCTATTGAAAGAATTAATTGATGAAACTCAGTTAACAGTCGCCCTCATGGACATAAACTTCATAGATGTACGCTACAAATTTTCAATTTTTGTCTAATAATAACAATGACAATAACGTTCAAAAGTAGCAGAAATAACGCTGTAGTGAGTTTACAAATATGAAGGATAAACACTAGGTATACGAATCTAAATCAGTGAAACAATATTTTACATAATATAGACCACAAGTACACACAATACTAATTAGAAATGCATAATTTATTGCAAAAACATAGTTTTCTTTTCTATAAAAATAGCTGCCAATTTATGAATTATACTTATCTATGCAATCGTCACAGTCATCGCCTACTTAGTGATTTCGTTTAATATAACCATATTGTTTGGGATGATCTCATTACACAGACTGAATAAACTCTACAATGGTATAATAATGATTTTGATATAAATTTTTTCATCATTGTTATCACTACTTAAGTTTTCTTCACCTTCCTAAAAATTTCGAGACAGACACTTCTCAATTTTTATAAAACTATTCGAGAATAAAATATTCCAAACACCTAGTACACTCATTGAAAATGCAGTAGTTTAAAAAAGAATTGAGCTTTCACCGAATTCAATTTTATAGAAAGATGTAGAAAGATTTGAATTAGAACAATGAAGTTAATGCTGATACGGAATATTTAATGATTATACCAAAGTACAAGTATGCGCAAAATTCAATTCAAACACCAGATGACCACCCAGCGCAGTCTCGTTTCATTTCTAAATTTAAAGTATCATCTCTCATTGCAACTTCTGCGTAGACCCAGATACACAGTCATAAAAATTGGATTGTACAATAGAGAGCGCATTGTCCCGAGGCTGCTCATTGAAATTGTGTAGCTTTTGAATAGTTTTGGCCTATACGTTCAATTTTAGATGCTGGCAAATCCATACACTGATGATTTAGATTGAAAAGTATTTTCCGTGATGAAAAAAATTAATAGCCAATAATATACCATTAGCATTATATCTTATGGTCCCATGGATGATTATATTAATCGGAATACGCCGTGTTGTGGAAGAACAAAGAACGAAATAGTGCGCTGAACTAAATCTACAGCTAAGATAAATTATGATTATTTATTATCACAATATTTATCGATACCGTAATAGAAAGAAGAAATAGCATGACAATACACTAACCCTTAAAGAAAGAGTACTTGTTTTGGCTATTGGGGTAAGTAATCAATTAGCTTTACTACATTTTCACAGTTGAGTTGCAATGCCGTTACTGTTAGAAATACTCCAGATTATCACATACAAAAGCTCAAATTCAGCACGCATCTAATTGAACTTGCATTAGAATAACAGTCACTGATATGAAGTAATTTAATTGCTAACAAATTTTCAATAAACTGTAAGACTATTTCTTTTCAACCGGTCTCGGAATCAAACTTCAACCAAGTCACATTTTAGATGCAAAACTGACTGTATTTTTAATCCGGTTGAGTTACAGTTATTTTAGATACAAGAGCCAGTCGCACAATTAGCCAAGGGCTTACAATGACTGTTGATAGTGAACGAAACAATCGAATTCGGTACAATGCAAACTAGATATAGAATCTCAATACAAATATTAACACATAAATTCTAAAATAGGGTACACATTGCACTTCATTCAGGAATGTGGACACTCAGTTACAAAACACCTTTCGTATCATTAACCTGTACAAATATAATACAGCGATATTTCAAACAAATTCATGAGAAACGTTAGACTAACATAATATTAGTCGCTAATACGTTACAAGATGCTAGCCCAAGCGTAGCTTTTAATTGAGAAACAAAGTGACGAAAGAGTTAGTGCGCGTGCAGATAAACCGGTACATACTGTACTGCGTGCGAGTTGAGATTAAGTAACTCAAATTTCTCTAAACAAATAAATCTTCTCATATTCAGATTAGACACTCAAGTAATTGTACAAATTACATTCTTTTAAACAGGATATACACGATGATATATCTTCCGTAAGTGTTGCAATAGAAAAATATTTTCTACGGTAACAGAAGCGAAGTAACCGATAATATATTATTATTTTATGGGCAGATTGGAAGAAAAACGTTGAAGCGTTCATAGCACAGATTCGAAAGGGGAAAAAATGCAGGTACACCAGGTCTGAGGTAAACTGCAGCTAGTACGCAAAATGTGATCTCGTCTCGTTAACTTTTTCCCGTATTAATTATTTCCCGTCTCTATTAAGGGCATTTAAGTTTGACCAAGTATTTTATTCAAGGATATTCAGGGGCACTTGATGCTGAGTAGGACACTATCAAACACAATATAGAAAGATGCTTGCAGTGAACACTGTGCTGTTCGAAAGCACAATCTTTACGAATGTATACTTTAATCTATAGTTATACTGTAATGTATGTTACTTCACTTGAAATTATCCCGTCAGTATAGTAGGTATAAAGTCAGTGCTCGATGGGCCAATCAGCGCAGTCCGAGCTTTGCTTCAACGGACATCATAAAATCAAAACTGCCTAATGCACAGCAACATCACACGAAATTTCCATCGAATTTCCCTAAACCACACAATTTCAGTTTTCTGCAACCATCAACTCTCCAGTGCATCGCTTCCTACCATACTAATACTTACATATTTACATAGAAATCTATACTTGATGCTACAAGCTAGATATATGGATGAAAGGTATAAAACTAATGTTTTCAAAGGCTATACAGTACGATAAAATTAAGCTATAGGCACTATGGATGGAATACATCCAACTGTGCAAATACAAATAACGGAAGTGTCAAAAATTGACATAAACTTGAAAATACGCAAACGTGCAAGAGAAGAACAAAAACAAGGAACGAGCAAAACTACATTTGCTCATACCATAAATTGATTGATAATGAATGCGATATGAATTCAATGAAGTGCTCTACGCCTTATCGTTGTAGATGAAAATCAAGAGTAAACTGAACCAAAATCCTGATAGTTATACGAACGTATAATCTCACTGTGAATTAAAGAATTTTATATGAGCGGGTACTTTCAATAGTTATCTCTGAGTCACTCCACCGCAGTCATTTACTTTTCTTCTAGAGAAGAGACAAGTTTGGCTGTTGTCCGACAACCTTTTTCTCACTGATTAATATCATCCATTTGAAAATTTTACATATTTTGAAAGCCTACTACGCCTGAGCACAATGGTTTGCGATGTGTAGAAAATAAAATCACTGACGTGTTAACAAACATCTCAAATGCTAAAAAATAAAAAGATTATCAAAGTAAAAATGGCAACAGAAATTGAGATACGTTCTTCTCAACAATATTATTTCCACAGACGCAAAAACTTACGCTCTGTCATTACATACGGGCTACTGGAAGCGAACTTTATAACAGAACTACGTTGACTTACACGCACTGGTGCACAGGCACAAACGTCAACAACAATCATCATCATCATCGTTCTTGAAAGCTGCAGAATAATATCAATTCTTGCTCCAGACACAAAGAAATCTGGGGAACACCTCACTGACTCTAACTAAATCTTAGTCAGTCAGTGAAATTTCCTCTCTTGAATACGTTTGGAGCGCTACACAAATTCGGGTTAATTCTACGAGCACTATGAAATTCTCGGCCCTCTTCGCCGTTCGATATACTACGGGTGCAATTTCAGATCTGAACAGGAAAATCATATCTAGAATACTCATAAACTCTTTCAGATTCTCATAGTTACAAATCTAAAAACACTTTTGATGGAATCTCCTTTCCCTAAAAACTATAACAATATGATTCGCAAATTTGTTGTTGACTGACAAACCAAAGGACTGCGAGAAACAAAACTCAGTTATTTCAGAAGGCGCACCAATCTCAAATTTAATATAAGCGACGGTGCTGCAAAGCACATTCATCGCTTCAGACGCTTCGCAAAATGGAAATATATTCTGCGTAGCTTGCGCCTGTTAGTCATAATAAAGAGTGGAATAACAGATATGAAACTACACCCTGCATTTCAATAGATCCTACATAAAAAGTTTCCTGGTCGACAGAAGACCTGGCGTGTTGGACGCTCAAAAAACTCGCCCGACACACGTTCATTACATCTCAATTCTCAACAACAATTAACAACAAATCTTTGGAGGAATGGGACATAATCCTTTGGCAAAAGAGCCCCAGCGCTAAGATTAAAATCACTCACATCCAAGTTACGCGTTTACAAAGGAGGTCTCTTGGCTTCATCCTCAATTTTCAGAGTGGGCACGTCCAAGGAAAGACTGGGCTTCAGGGTCCCCTTGGATCTTAGTCTCGGTGAATCGCATCCTTCCATCTGGGCGGAGTCGGTATCATCGTCGCCTTCCACCGAACTGAGGGTAATGACGGGATTCAGAACGCTGTCTTCGATGCTCATATCGGAGAGCCGCTCGAGCAAAACCTTATCGCTCACGAGTCCCTTCTTCCTGTAGCCTTTGACGGCCTGTTTTGGGTTCTGCTCCTGGTTGGCGTCGTTCTGTTGCTGCTCAGTTTCGTTAGCCATTGCTCTGGTACAGTTGTTTGTGTAGCAAACGACAGGGAAGCAAAGCTGCAAAGCGGCTTAGGAATCCAAGTGAAGGTCCGGGAGACACTTAGCTGCGCACCTTGCTAGCTCAAATATAGCTCGCAGACTGACACTGCCGCGCGTGAGGGCAGCTCCCTTATATACTGCCACAGGCCCCGAGGCCGCCATCACGTGCAAACGAACGAACGGTGCGTGTTCTCGTCCTCTGATAGACAAAAACACATGCATAGAAGATGCAGAGCCAATCCATACAGCCATTGAACGTTCCTCTGACGCGCAGGTGCAGTCAACAACAAGAGAGTGCAGTTCACAGAGGTAATATTCAGCGTCATAATCCCAGACAAAGGCACTAGACAGGGAACAAAGCCTCGAAGGACTTAAAAATAAAGGACGTTCGTTTATTTTGATCCCCGATTGAGCTAATATTAGCTAACAAAAGACATCGAGCACACAGGGGCAAACGAGCTATTTCTGCCATCGAGTGAAGGCTGCAGGAAAGCACATAAGTGCAGTCATGGACGGTGGAGAGTACGTGGAGACACAGCTGCTCCACAGCTCTTAGCTGTATCTAGGAGTATTAATGCTAAATCAAACAGCAACTTCCGGGCAATTTTTTATACCAACGCAGCTGTATTCCCTAGTACATAGTATTGTCGATTCTTATAACTTTACATTCGAATCCCACGCATCTACGTTCACTCACGATTGAGTATAGAGTAGTTACGATAAAAAAGTACTGCAGTATTATTGCACTTCTGTCTCCGCTAAGAAACCCTTTATTCGTATCTCTTATGTATGGTCAGATTCCCCGAACATCACAATAGCTAATAAACTTGAAATTCTTCGTTTTTACCATCACGGACGCAGCTGCAATGATGGCGCGAAGTCAATTTAAACGTCTTGGAAATTTGCTGGGCCTCAAAAGTAGAAAAATGCCAGCAGACGTTTAAATTAAAAACCTGTAAACGTATATTCGAGTAAGGCGATACCATCCGTTTTTCAAGTCTCTGCGGTCAAGAGCTGCCTTGCGAATGGAATGCTCTGGCTTATAAAAAATCTGTGCTTATAAAACAGCTAGTTGCACCCCCAAGAGGAGGGGAGGAAGCGTTGGCTTGAGCCCTCCCAAGGCCTCGTCTAGAGTAGCGTACTTTAGAAAGCCATGGCCCTCCACCTTATTAATAATGAGTCATGTTCTCCTTAGTCCCCTATTGTCATGAATTAGCCATATAATATTTGCTCAAAAGTATACTGATTTCCTAAAAGTCAGGATAAAAAAAAATGCGTTTTCAGTCTCCAGCTCAGGATAGAAAATTCTGATAACAGCTTACTCAAGGTGATCCGTAACGGGCCTGGCTGCAAACTAACATGTATAGCCGATGGCAGCGCATACTATTACCAGCATTACCAACCAGAGACCAAACAACGGGCAGCAATGCAGTGTAGTTTGTAATGATGCTATTACCAGATCCTTGTATCTATTGTAATTTATGCAAAAAGCTGTTTCTTGTGTACCATGTTCCTATGTGTACCTAATAGGGCCGATTTTTATTACACGTTTGCATATATTGTGAAGCCCCCCCCCCCCCTTCAGCTCAACCCTAATGTCAAATTTTCTTGGTGCTGTTACCGGAAATATCGTTGACTTCCCTCACCACTTGTGGCATTGCAGGCCCATAGCGCCTCTAGTAATCCGTCTTCGGCCAAAGACGACCTTTTAAGAGAATTCATGAACTTCCCCGTCGATCATTGAGATCATTGCTAGCTTACATATAAGTTTACTTCCCGCAATGGAGTGTTAGTGGCGCCTGTGAACTTGCGGAGACTGGCACGCTGTTCTAGCAGGTCGTCACTGCATTGGAGCGCTGCTCGAGTGTTTCCCCGACGCTGAAGAGCCTGAGCCTCTCACCCTGACGTCAGTGGAAGCATTCCGGCAGACGCCGAGCGGATGCGTCTTCTTGTGATTTTTCCGCGTCCGTGTCCAGCTTAAGGAAAGTTGTTTCAAGTTTTTCTCGCGTGGTATGCTGGTAAACAAGCATATGTTGTATGGTAAGGTATGCGTCCTTTTTGTTCATTATCTGAGAGACTTTGACCTGAAGACGGCGGCTACATCCGCCCAAGCATGAACTCGCATGATACAAAGAATGCGTCTATACATTTGAATGTTAAGGCTAATACATTGGAATGTTGTATGAGCGAAATGCATATATAACACTAGGCCAGGTTAGGACAGAGAAGGATAGGTTCTGACAACTAAGGCTACAAGTGCTTCAATATAGATCGACCAACAGTTAGTGGCAGAGGAGGGGGGTCTACTATATATATATAAAATAACCTCAATCCTCTCTGCAAAAGTTTCGCAGCAACTAAAGAATATGAATTCATCACTACCAATGCTCGTCTCGGTATTTGACAGCCGTTGAATATCATGCTCGCATACAGGAGCCCTCGCAGTACCGCTGTAACTGACACGGCACTCTACAACATAATCGAAAATGAACTGAGCGCACAGAATGAAACAATTTTAATGGGAGACTTCAACCTTCCCCAAATTGATTGG
>LQNS02000140.1:45475-107321 GCA_001587735.2 Parhyale hawaiensis
GCTAACTTACTGCCGTCATTTATCGCACACGTGCACCAGTCATTTAATAACCCAATATGCCGTCATTTACAATGACGGCTCGGGACACTAGTACTATAATAAGAGAGCTGTCTGTCAGTCCGTCCGTCCGTCCGCTGTCCGAAGCCTTATTTTCCCCTATCTAATACTGAAGAAAAAAATCCCGAGGTACCCAACTTTTTTGTTGCGGAGAGGGTATCTTGGATACGGTGAGGCACTTGGGCGCTTGCCTGCATGCCCCTGTTTGGACATATTCATTTTCAACGGTGCTACGGGTGATGTCACTTAATTACGTCTCATCTAGACTATCAACCCTTTTGTTAAGCTGAGATGTTTTCAAATATATAATATTTCTATGACTTATTCATCAAAAGGGTCGCGTTTGGTGCACTAGTTCAATATAAAAAGGCGTCTGCTCAGCGTGAAGATTCAACTACTCTGATATCATTCAGCAATGAAAGCTGGGACCCAGAGGCTGGGGATCCAGAGCTCGGGATCCAGAGGCTGGAGATCCAGAGCTATAGTTGTCACCAGTACTCCAAGTGCTAAAATTGTATGGTATCTCAACTTTTTTTCAGTACATGAATTTCTCCTATTAAACTCTTAACTGCGTGACAGAGAGACGGACCAACATTGAAGCAAGGGAGCAAGCGACCAACAACTGTGTTTTATTATATAGTGGATACATATTTATTATGTGTATGGTGTAGCTCGACCAATAAGCTGTTCTGTTCAGGATACGACTATGAGAGGTTGTATTAATTCAATTAGTTTCTTTGTACTAGGTTTGTAACTATTCTTGCTAGCAAAAAAGAATTACTTTGACGGTAGCTGGAGCTGCTCTGAAGAAGCAAAACATTACTACGCTCTCTGAAGTAGAATTGGTAGCACTGGTTGTTATTAGATTATTGGTAGCACTGGTTGTTATTAGATTATTGGTAGCACTGGTTGTTATTAGATTAACTAGTTCACCCTGCCGTCAAAATGGTCGCTAGTGAAGCGAAAAGAGGTGATAATGTTTTCGTTGAATATTCAAGTATGTATATTTGTTTGTCTGTCCACCCAAAAAGGGGGAGAGGGAGTTGAGCAATGTTCATAATTTTTTGCAGTGAGCGTGGTAGATTGGGTTAAATGAAAAAAATGCAAAAACTCGAGAGAAAGCTGGCCATCAAAAATGACGGCGTTGAATTTTGTTGTCTGTCAACCCAAAAAGAGGCAGAAGGAGTTGAGTCACAATAATAATTTTTATCAGGCAGCCAGGTGGGTTGAGTTGACTAAGATATGAAAAATGCCAAAAAAACTAGAGTTAGCTGGCCATAAAAAATGACGGCGTTTAATTTGTGCCCACCGAGTGTGTTGGTCTTATGCCACGAGGCGTTCTACTTGGTCATACTCTTGTCAATCATTTGCCTACGGAAGATGTCTTGCAGCTGCTAACTGAAAGGAATATGAGAGGAGCGTTCTCCGTTACACTTCTGGCTGAGGCGCAACTTTTCCTTTCCTTCCTTGGCATGTACAAAAGTTAATTCATTAGTAGCAAGTGCTCAAGGGCCAATTTTTTTTCGGGTAAGTCAAAAGCTCTTTCGTAAATTTTAGTATTAAAATTAGACAAAATAAATGCTGCACCTGATTTTCGTGGTCTTCTCCCGTCGTTTTACATTATGGTACTTTGCTCCGTTGATCATCTATCTATAGCTACTTCACCAAACAATATATTTATCGCTGCCACAACCGAGTATATGAAAACGATTTGATGACCTTGTCAAGTATCATTTCCAGAAGTACTTTTTTTGCAATTTGATTTTGTTATTTCATATATCCAGTGTTCTTTATACATAACTTCCCAGAGTTCATTGTGGAGCAAGAAAGTAAATTCTTTTAAAAATTTGACAGTAGATTCAACTTTTACCTTGATTTCAGGTGTTCAATAATTAGTCACTCTATGAAGATTCCCAAGTGATTTTCATGCGCGCTTGAAAGACATTAGCTATTATTGAGAAAATCTAGAGCCCTCTGAGCTAAAGCTTGTGATCACGATTTTTATTAGCTCGTAGAAAACTTTGTTACACCAGTACAGCATATAATTTGCAACTATAGGAGTTAGAGATGGTAATCACGATTTTGTTAGCTCGTTGAACACTTGGTGCCACAGTTGTGTTGATGTTGTTGGTTACCATTTTCAGGGTCCACTATTCCCAGTTTGGGGAGGAGGTTCCGGAGGGGGCCTAGGCAAAGGGGGAAGAAAGTTGAAGGGAGGAAGAGAAGCGAGGAAACGCGCAGCCCCAAGCGGGTCCATCCAGAGACTGCTCACCGAATGATCAGTGGGGTGACTAGGACACGCGAAAATGTGACGAACATACTGTTCGTTCAGTCCGCACAGTTGAAAGGAGGGATCAGAGATCCGTCCCACTCGGAACTTATAATCCGCTAAGACCGAGCAGTGGCCATCGATGGGTCCTTCCTTGGTACTACAGTAGAGCAGGAAAATCTGAAGCTCTATAGGGACGACAGATTGTGATAACTATTTGGCTACGCTCGTGTAGCCGCTTAGCTGGGGACTAGCAACGATATCTGTTGCTCATAAGCATAGAATGGCGGCCTACAGAGTGGCTTCCCAACCCTGCTCCTCGTATGCATATGCAGCTGAAAGCGAAGCTTCCTTTATAGCAAAAGTTGTATGCAAGAAAGAGAGCCATTTCACCATATCATTTCTTATGTACATTGAATAACTGACCTCGTAAACAATTGAGCATAAATTTGTGTGCCATTCCCAAGTGTAAAGTAATTTGCAGGAGTAACTTAATGACAAAGCTTTTCTTGCTTGTTAATGAAGTATATGTATACTGCATTTCCCTACCCGTACATTAACCTGTTAAAACAAGCATTACAGATGTATTACAGACAAAAATATTACTTATTCTGTGCACAAAACTCAACTCTTATATTTTCTTGTCAGCACTGGATTCACTTACATAAAAATACAGGTTGATTGAAATAACCAACTATTTTTGTATCATTTTATTGGACTGAAATAAGGCAATGTTTGCTATTTCAATGAAATCTGTTTTCTGTGCGTATTGGTTTGAACGAATGCAACTTAGACACTCAAATTCCAGATAGCATGGCCTCTAACCACGTCTTATAATCCTTTCCACGCACTTTATCATACCTTTTAACAATATTTATGATTTTTGGATTCTTTTGCTGTTTTTTTCCTATATCACTTTTTCCTTAAACTTGTGGATTCATTTTTTTTCGTTTCGCACTCATTCCGTAAAGTTGAAAACAACGTTCCGTCAAAATACACGTACGGGTCCACGTTAAAGTGTGGTATCATGGTAAATTCTTATGATGTATTTTTTAAAAAAAAATAACCACGATATGCATATATAGTTATGTTTATATAAGCCCTTCATCCTGATTAAATAAGTTAATTAGTCTTGATTTAGCAAAAACTTGAGTTACTCCAGAATTGTCTGCTCTGGTCAATTATGTCATTGCAGGCGACAGTTCACTATCAGTTTGATATTATCACGATAGCGGTAGAATTACGCTGTGTTGTACAGGGTAGGGCACAAATCGCCACTCGAGTATTTTCCTTTCACCTCCTCATTTGCCCCAGCTAACACGTTCCAGCAGGAAAACTGAAAGGAGGAGCAACAGTTCGCACAATGGTATACAAACTCATTATATTGTCTGAGAGACTGGAAGGAACACACAGGATGTAGTGAGGTCTATAGGCACAAGAACAAGTCCGGTTGGAGAAGAAGGACAAGGTAAAAACGTCCAATAAGGTCAGAAAGGAAAGGGAATGAAAAGAAAGGGAACAAAGAAAGGGCATGGAATAACGAGAACGACAAGAAAGGGAACAAAGAACGGGCATGGAATAACGAGAACGACAAGAAAGGAAACAAAGAGAAGGGAAAGAATAACTCGAAAAGGTCTGGACGGATTTTTATAAAATTCCCACGAGTTGTTAGTTATGTTATGAAGAGTATATGACCAAATTTTTGTAAAGATCCAATTGTATGCTCTTTCGTTTGTCACTGGTTTTAATTTTATGCATTTAGCACAATAACTCAAAAAATAATTAACGGATCTTTAAGAAATTTATCGGAGTTCTTAGTAATGTTAGAAGGCATAAATGATCAAATTTTGGTGCAAATCAATTTCTTGGTTTGTATGTTTTACTAATGTTTGTCATAATGCTTGCTAGCATCATAACTCAAAAAGTTATGTACGTATCTTCAAAAAAATTACTGAAGCTGATAACACTATTGAACGGCATAGATGATTAGATTTTGGTGTTGATACAAAGAAAATCATAGTCTCAGAACCAATTTTAATTTTTCGTGATCGTTACCTTGCTGGGCGGAGGTATGCGCGCTCAGAGTGCTCTAGTCTGACAAAGTGATTTGTTGAAAATAGGGCAAGAGAACTTACAAACTGATGAAATCTGGAACGAAAAATAGACCCACTCTGATTCAGCGAGTGCTTAAGTGCTTTTTAACTATGTAGAAGGATAGATGTCCAGTATGAACCTACTACAGCAAAAACTATTTCAAGGATCCAACGCGACCCTGTTCCTGGTCCCTCTACCTTACAAAAGACTCGTTAGGTACAACGACGCTGCATTCACACGTCACGAAGACGGAATATTGCGCCAACTATCATCGCACCGGCGAGAACCGTTTCAAGAAAATAAAGAAACCAAGTAACACCACTATGCTAGATAATGAAATATTTGACTTAGTAGCTTATATATCAACTTCAACTTGAATTTTAGACATGAAATCTTGTTTCAGTCGATTCAAGATTTTGACATTAGCAACCATCGCCCTTATTATTGAATCTTGTGTTAGTAGCTTTATAGGAAGCAGTGAAATTATCGGTGACTGTCGTAAGCTTGCAACGATGCTTTTGCTCTACAGCATTTATTATGTATTATATTGGTAAGAAAAGCTTTATAACAAGCTACCTAATCAAGTTACGGTTTAAGTTTTTTCATAACGTTATGTCCTGTCTTGAAACTCCGTCCCATTTGCATACTACGGTGTCAAGCATGCACCCATTGTGTATACGATATTGCGCTGGTTGGATGGTTCGAATGTGCATGCACTTTAAATTAAACTGTTCACCATGAAATTATTTTCACACATCCGCTCTTCATACATTTTGGTTTCTGAATTTTAAATAAAATCGTGATACCATCTCTTTAAAATGACGGAAACCTTCTCTTAAAAATTTACGAAGGAATAACGGCAAATGTTACGTGACACAATAGGCATTTTTGCTGTCACCGTGTTTCAGATAAAATTATTGGAATGTTCTATTCAGTGTAGGTATAAATGTTCATTAAAAACCGTCAACATCTCTTGCGTGACTTGGTCTACATTCCTCTTGGAAATAATACTGTCTAACCCTTCATGTGTTCAACGCTTTCCTATTTTCTTCTCTATAAAAATCACAATTTGCGGGATTTTCACAAGTGGAAACAGCAAAAGCTTCTTTAGTTACTGGCTTCGAAAAAATATTACCCCTGCCATTTTCTATTGGAAATTGCTCGAGGCATCTGGATCTTCTCTCGGTAGTTAAGAAAAAAACTGCTTTAAAAAGTAAGAATTTTAGTGATGAGCCTCAAATCAAATTGCTTGGTCTGCTATAGTTAGTCTTAAATATGAGTGTTGATCCTTCTCAGAACCGAGCCTTGATGTAGGCACCATTAAGTAGTACATTCTCTTTGTAAATTGCCTGAACAACACACCTCCCGATACCCGGGCCCTGTGATTTAGTCATACCTGTCAGTCACATTTTGTTATTCAGCACTACTGTGCACACAACAACACAATATAATACCCTGAGACAATAAATGTTTTGTCCTGTCGCTGCGACAAACAAGGCTCTCATACATGTATAATTGCATACAAGATACAGCTGCTAACACGCACGTAGCAGCAGAGGAAATATCTGAACAATTTTCTGTCAGAGGTTATGCTATACTTGTGTGACACCAAATATATTATACATTTATGCATATATATTATTAAATGCACGATCATACTTATTTTTTGAAAAGTCTCTGTTTAGTTTCGAAAATTTTTCCTGTTGTCTTTGACTTTCAATTTAATTTTCACCTCTGTTTAGTAGTGATATTCGCCTCCTGATTTCATCAACTGCTGATATCATTTAGGCAACGAGGGAAAGTAGCTTTAAAGTTTGGATCTGATGGGATGACAATCTAAATTTATAGTTATTTCGAAAAAAAAACAAGCATACATTTTCTTTGAAAGTCCAGAGTTAAAAAAATTCTGAAGCAGTAGATCCGAAATGTCAAGCAGCCAATACTTAACATGACAATTTCGGGAAAGCTCCAGGTTTAAAACACAACAGCTCTACACAGCCAAACTGACCACAACCGGTTACAAATTTTAGAATCACTTCTTTAGATGGAGCTTAGGGCGCAATTTGCTAGTTCATTGTGTTTGAGAGAGCCGGAATATTAAAAAAAAAATCATCAGTCATTATATAATAAGCCATCATATATCTAATCATCATTGAATCAATAATGACCTCCGCTAAGGAGGTTATGTTTTCGTCTTGTTTGTCTGTCTATCTGTTATTCTGTCTGTCACCAAAATCACTCAAAAAGTTATCAACGGATCTCCAAGAAAATTACGGACACTGTTAATATTATCAAAAGGCACAAGTGATGAGATTTTGGTGTTGATGCAAAGAAAATCACAGTTTCAGAGCCGATTTGAATTTTTCGTTACCGCTGCCTTGCTTGGCGGAGGTATGCACTCTCAAAGTGCTCTAGTTATAAAATGTATTACTATGCAATCGATCCTAATATTGCCTGACGGACAACAGTTGCCATTGGTCGGTTCATTGCATGGTTGTATATTATACTATACACATTTGAATCATTGTATTCTTTCGAGACTAATAACAAACTTCATAATTATTATTTCAGTTGTTATCATCCAGGAAAAAATTCACCTTGATTTCTCCAGTATTGTCCTTTAGAAGAACGGAGACATGTCTGTAAAACTAACAATGAACTGTGGCTGTACAATTAACTTGTTTATGTTTTCCAATTTTAATTGAATCCAAGGAGGCTGTGCCCTCATTTTCTCTACGCCAATAATCCTACTCGTATTACCGGGTGTACATATGGATTAGTCGAATTTTGGTTAAGGGCAAGCCTGAAGCAGAACTAAAGTTCATTTTCCTTTATAAACTTTGCAGTCTAATTTGTGAGTGAAAATCGTGTTCATGTAATAATTGCTCACTTGGCGTGGAATTGAAATGGAAAATGCCGGAATTCATGCGAATTGCATGCGAAAAACTCGTGTGTTCTCGTGAAGAAAGTGTAGAGACTTTGCTAGATCGCAAAATATATTCAGCAAATGTTAGGGGGAAAATAATGCAGGTAAAATTGAGGGAAACAAAATGTGAAATGTAAGGTTGTTGGGCAATTTTTTTTTTTCTTCAGAGAGAACTGTTCTATTGCTTTTCACAGCAAATAATCATTAATTTTTGTAGCACGTGCTTTAAAAGTAACGCTATCGGCATTTTTCCTATCGAGGAAAATGTCACTTATTTACAGGATCAACGGAAAAATTTTACGCGAAAAACGATTCTAGTAAAAATGCCTAAAAATTCCAGAAAATTTACTGATTTTTATTACGGTGTATATATATATATGTCTTGGGAAATGTTGGGGCCCGCAATTCTAACTAGCGTGCGAGGAATTTTTCCTCCCATCCCAGCTCTAAGTTGTTCCCTGTTATAATTTTAATGGTCTAAACTGTCTATGTGATTAGGTCGGTGTCGGCTGTGTGCCTTACGTACCAGCTCCGGCAGAAGGGCCTATATCGACGAGCAGAACGAATTTCACCCCAGTCGGGAGGGCAAACTGCCGACGTCGTCCGATGCTCTCTACTGAAAACATCGGCTGTGTGCCGGTAGATCTGATTGGGTAGTTATCGCACTGTCCAGATGATCTTGTAGTAAAATAGGCAAAAGAAGATTCGCTGTTGAAATTATACACTCTTAGTTTTAGTAGGTGGAAACACTTGATCTTTTGTAAAAGCCGACAAACGCTTAAGCTGTCTACCCTCTGAGGCTGTGATCACCAACATACATACATACATAACGCTCATAGTAGTGAGTCGGCGACACATAAAGCTTCAAAATTATGCCGTAAGGCAACACACTGAGAATACGGAGATAAGCCCGTGTCTCCATAAAGTTTTTCCGTGTCGCCATTAAGTCTTACGGTTTAAAAATCCATAGTCTACTGGATTTGCTCGTACGTTCCGGACAGATTAACTGCAAACAAACCGTCCGAAGTCCGTCACGAGCCCCACCACCGCTGACGGTAGCCGCGGCTATCGAATTAGCGAGCTCGTGTTAGGTTAGGTGAGCAAAGTTAGGCTCCGCTAAGTTCTACATGGCTCGCGAGGTTAGGTTGAGTGAAGCTGCACCCGTTCTTGCCTTACCTAACATTAATAGAGCGACGTAATCTCTCGTGTCGCCAATTTCTCTTTACCGCTTCATGTATAGAAATATAATATATATACACCTTTACACCTTTATTTTTTCTCAAGCATCATATACAAAGGAAACTAAAAACAACGCACTATCAATTGAGAATGCGTCCATCTGAAAGTAATAGTTACTTATGGGACGCTCAAGACGATTGCTGTCATAAATTAAAACCAATGTAATCTTCAACGTCAACATAGGAAATTCACAATAAGGGACATAAACTGGCATTTTTACCTACAGTCACACACTAGGCAGGTTAGCTTTCGGATTGACTTCGATGAGATACTCCACAGCCTCGACCAACTCGGGCGTATAACACATTCTGACAATTTCTCTCGTTTGCGACCTAGATAATACATAGGTGAGATTTTAATAATAATAATATGTATAGAAAGAGAGATGATGTGCGATATCTATTATATGTACTAGTGTGCCCGGCCGTCATATATGAAAGCAAAGAACTAGCGGTGATTCTCCACTGACCAGTGACCGCACTTTCGATAGGTTGACTGAGTAGGAGGCCATAGCAGCTGCAATCTATAATGATAAAAAAAGAGGTGAGCGCTCGTTTTCAGTTTGTTGAGCTTTGCAATCTTTCCTTCAATTCACTGGCATGCAAAGAAAACACAAGTAGTGAGAAATCACTCACAAATTAAAGCGCCTCAGCTTATCACTGAGACGACACGATATCACAATTGTTTAAATTTTTTCTTCGTTCGTCCAAAAAACTTCGTCATCATATGAAAAAAAATTATAAGCAGCTGCCATGGAACCGCCACTGCCTTTGCTGCACTGAAGCATATCTTAGAAGAGTCTCCTTTCTCTTTCCCTTCGTGCCGTTATTATGGGCTTAATTTGCCCTTCGTTAACTTTTATTAATTCGGGAAGACAGTAAAAAAATCAAGATCTATGAGGGGGCCAAGAGCTACTTCGATCGGTGGTCTTCGTGTCTTCTATTTCAAAGTAAGAGCGGTAAAGCAAGAAATAAATTAAATTTTAATTAATCTATACCCTCTCATCATCTGCAACCTGGTCTAATTGTTCCCCATCTATTAAAACATTGGGTGACGGGGTTGTTACAGTCTCCAACATTGTCTGATTGTAATAGAATGAACAGATAAAAAGACATGTAAACTTCATAAATAGTTTTGCGTATCGGTCTTTATTATAGGGTCTGACTACTGTACCTGGCCATCAGATATGACGGTGAAGAATTTATTTTAATACTTTTTCATTTATCACACTTTTATTACTACTCGGATCATGAAAGATGCCCTTCCAACTTCCACTCATGAGCGAAATGAGATGAGCATTGTCGGCTGCACCCGTCCTGCGAGGTGCGATCTTTTCTTTAATTTTGTGGCATGCAGAAAAGTTTATTCGCTTTCAGCACGAGCTCAAGTGTCAGTCATAAAATAATTTTCGACTCACTCTGTATCACAGCTACGCTATGATACATATCAATTCTTCGCCCGAGACAGAAGCTGTTTTGCAAAAAGAAAGAAATTGATTTGGAATAAATAACTGCAGCCAAGAAGTGTTTGCGTCCTATACGGTTTTTAAATTTTGACAGTTCCCTGAAGAATATATTACCGTTTGCTCCATCGATCATCAACTATATTTGTGCTTAAACTCAAGTATGCTCAAGTGTGGATGTGGAGAGACCATGAAGGTATAAAGAACGTCTTTCATATCCTTCATGTCCTTCATAACTTCATGGGAGAGACAGAAAGAACTAGAGCACTCTGAGAGCGCATACCTCCGCCAAGCAATGCAACGGTAACAAAAAATTCACATTGGCTCTGAGACCATAATATATTTTGAATAAACTTCAAAATCTAATCATTTGTGTCTTCTGATAGTAATAACAGTTTGTGCAATTTTCGTGAAGATCCGTTCATAGCTTTTTGAGTTATACTGCTAACAAACGTTATGACAAACATGAGTCAAACATACAAACGAACAAACCGATCTGCACTAAAATTCAATCATTTATGTCTTTCCACATTACTAACAACCCCATAAATTTCATTAAGATCCATTATTTATTTTTTGAGTGAGTTTGCTAACAAACACAAAATTAAAAACAGTGACAAACGAACGAACAAACGGATCATTACCAGACTTTGGTCATTTACTCTTTGTTATATACCCAGCAACTTGTGTTAATTTAATAAAAATCCATCAATAACTTTTTGAGTTATGGCATTGAGAAAAATGAGGCAGACAAACAAACTAACGGATGGACATATCTTCACCAAAAGTTAATCATCTGTTCCTCCTAACATGCCTAACAATCCCTATAAATTCGTTCAAATCGGTTCAGAGCTTTTTGAGTTATCTTGGTGAAAGACAGACAAACAACCAAGCAGACAGACAGGCAGACAAACACGACGAAAACATAACCTCCTTGGCGGAGGTAATAAACAGATAAGAATAATTGGCATATATTAATTATAATGGTTGAATTCGCTTTGCTATCGACGGACTTTTGAAAACTCTGGATTTTGAATTTCTCTATGCTACAATATTGTTTGGATTCCGTATGTTTTGAAGTAAGAGCACAAAACTTACAATATCGACGTTGTGAAGAAAACTATAGTGGACTCGCTTAGTTGCAAGTTGTACAGAGCGCGCCTCATTTAATCGGCAACTTCCTACTTACCTCTTTTCGATTGAATTTCAGGCGGCAATTGCTAACTGCTTTCAGCTTGATTTTGATTAAAAGTGTTAAAATGCAGGCCCCAATGGAAGTACCACAAAAGTTAAAACTAAGCGAACTACAAGTAGTGTATCTTACTTGCAACGTGCGAATCGATGGTGCCCATAATATCAATTTCCTCTTTTTCGTCCCGTGTTGAGGAGGAGGAAAACTTAGAAATGCTTTCGGGCGATGATACAACATACACTGATGGTTCGTAATGTTAATAGCACCTTATTAGATATTCATGAAAACCTGACCTATTATGATTAGGCGCAACTGATTACGGAGGAGAGGCAGAGTAGAGTAAGTCTTCTTCTCTAGTAGAGCAAGTCTTCTTTTGGGAAACGTGACCTCATTATAATAAGAGGTAAGACAGCTGATCTCCAGAGCTGGGACTACCGAATGAACTTCGGTATTTCGGTAGTACCGGCGGTATATTCATATACCGAAATACCGATACCGAATCTTTACTAAATCTTGTACCGATACCGATACCGAATGGATGTACCGAATGACTTTCTTCGGTACATTTGAATTTCCTGCACCCACAAAAAAGCTTCTTAACCCTCTATGAAACATCGTCCTTCCTGGAAGACAATTAGGAAAATCCGGTTGATTTCCGTTCAGTTGAGTTTTTCACACTGCATTGCATTTCATTGAAGAGAAGAGACGTTGCACTGTGAGAATTGAGCGTAGTATGTCATGATGTTTCGCTCACTCAACTGTCACGTCCCTCAAGGCTTAGTGGCTTGTTGGCGTACAAGGAATATCACTGGGAATACCCAGTCTCAACAACATGTCGCCAACTAGCGGCCCATTACTCTGACGCCTATTTTGTCGAAGGTGTTCGAGAAATTGGTCGCTTGTAAGCTTGGTCATTTTGCTGAGGTTATGGATTTGCTACCTGCTAATCAGTTTGCGTATAGAACTGAGCCGGGATACACGAAACTACACTAAGTGTATTTAGCTCAGAGATTTTCCCTTAATTTCAGAAAAATGCACTTTGTGAGCTGCGGGCACATTCACAAACGCTTTTCGTTTTCCCGCCAACAGAGATTTTCCTTTATTTTTTGTACTTAAGTTACGGGTGCTAGGACCATCCTTAATTTCTTAAATGCAGTAAAGGAACAGCTGTAGAAACTAAACATCGACGAGGAAACATAACGAGTAAAAATTTGCTATATTTTACATAAGATTTACATTCTCTAAGTATTTCTACAAAAGTATAGCTTAAAATTATTCTTTTAGTTTTGTTTACCAAAGCGCCCAACTGGTGGAAAAATTTCTTGCACGTCTGGCAACTTCGCACGAGCAAGCTACAAAGCGAGGAAGCCGTAGTATCTAATTTTCTATTGGATACTGTCGAACAATTTGGGGTGCGAATGAAACTAATTTTACATCTTAATCTTTTGATATTCCTAAATAGCATGACGCGTTCTAACTATCGTTGCTTACTTAAAATATTAGAAAATGCACAGCTCTTTGAAAGAAACACCCAATTCCATTACGAGTAGCCGAATTTTTACTTGGGCTGATACTTTCACTGATGTTTCGATCGACATACAGTACAACATCAGGGAAAAACAAAATCTTCCGACACTTCTGTTCAAGAGTCCGAATCATCTTATCAATGAGTTTTCTCTTCTAATCGTCTGAATTTTTTGTTGAGTCCTTGCAAACACAGCGTTAAATATGCGGTGCTCCATCCAGAAAATTACCAGCTAGGCTATGCTACTCAGCATTCAGTTTGCAGCATGCGCATAAGTAGCTAAAAAATTAATTTACCAAGCAAAGAAACTGTCTTTACATTTACAATGATTTTTTATTCATTATTTCATCGGTTTTTAAACTAAAATTCGTTGTAGGGCATCGATCTAAAACAAGAAAATATGACATGTACTCCAGTCACGGCAGAAATCAGCTGGTCGTTGGCGCTTTATTTTCGCGTTCCATCTCTGCTTGTAACGGGGACTGTGATTGGTCGATATCGGACTAAGGACGATCTTAAGCAGTTGCACGCAAAAGGGTCTAAAGAGACGATAAATGCCTTTAAAATTGTTTTGTGCATTGGAGCTTTAGTGGACTTAAGATGTCCTCAGGATAAGGCCATTTAAGCACTTTAAAGAAGAAATTTCTATTTAGCGTTACGGGTGTTTTGTGCATCCCGGCCCTGGTTTGGATTGTTGTGACGCCTTGTTGTCGGTACCACACCATTTACAGTCTGCTCTGAATTGTCAGTCTGAGGCACGCCTTGTACAGTTGGACTTTTGCACGGCGTTAGACAGTGTCAACCGCAGGGGTCTATTATACAAGCTTCAGTCGTTTCGTGTGGCTGGTAGGATTCCGGCACTCATTCGTGATTTCGTTTCTAAGCGAACGCAGAGTGTGTCTGATGAGGAATTTTCGAGTGCCTCAGTCGTGGTGGAGTCTGGCGTCCCTCTGGGTAGCGTGCTTGGCCTGCTGATATTCGTTCTGTATACTAGTGGCATGTTCTCTTCGCTGGAAAACCCGATAATCAGCTATGCCGATGATTCCACTTTGATAGCAGTGATACCTGCTCCCCGCATGCGTAACGCTGTCGCCCAGTCTCTCAATAGGAATTTGTCACTCATTGCTTGTGCATAGTGCTCGGTCTGGAGTATGAAGTTGAATGCCAGTAAGACAAAGTCTAAGACTGTCAGTCGGTCTCGGACATTTGTACCGCAGCATCCACATTTGGAGATAGATGACACTTTGCTTCAGGGGTCTAGCTCCAGGGATATTCTTGGTTTTGTCTTTGATGAGAAGCTTACTTTTCAGCCGAATATTAGGCGACTGGCGCCACGTGCTTCCAGCAAGATTGGGCTCCTGCGTAAGGTGAATTCCGTGTTTGGTGACGGTGAGATTGTCCGCTGATGCTTTTTTGTTGCCTGTATTAGAGTATTGCTCACCGGTCTGGGCTTCAGCAGCTGACAGTCCTTTACGTCTGTTGACCGACTTGTTAGTTCGGCCAGCAGGCTGTGCGCAGATAGTGATTTGGTGAAACTGTCCCACTGGATAGATGGTGGCCGAACTCTGTTTGTTTTATAAGGTGTACTATAATGAGAGGCATTAGTTGCATTCTCTGTCCCGACCCTCAACGTCTCTAGGAGAATTACACGTGCTGCGGTCGGTGCGTGCTCTTTCACGTTAGAGAACCTTAGGTGCCGAACTAATCAGTTCGGTCGGTGCTTCGTGCCCTGGTCTGTTATTGTTTGGAACTCATTGCCGGTATCGGCTTTCGGTCGTGCTGTCCTGCAGGCGTTCAAGTCAGCTGTAAATGGCTTTCTGTTGAATTTCCTTTAGCAGCATTTCGGGCTTTCCGGTGTTGCAAAGTGATCCATTTGGGAATTGCTATCTGTCTGTGGGGGCCCGGGCCCGAAGTTTTAATAATAATTCCGAACCAAATACCGAAAAAATACGGCATCATTCCGCAAAGTTTTGGGAAAAATACCGAAATACCGAACCGAAGACCCGTTTTTTAACTACCGAATACCGTTACGGCGGAACAGAAAAAATACCGAATCCCAACTCTGCTGATCTCTGAGGAAAGGCAGAGTAGACAAGCTCTCCTTGTATCGGGAACTAATTGCATTCGCCTTGATAGTGCAAAAACCGTTTCGAAGAATAAATAAAAATCATTCATCAAGGAAAGGATTACTTCAAGTCGTATGAAATATTTGTCACCAAGCTTTGAAAATATGTAAACTACGATATGATAACATTCATCTAGCAGCTACGTGGAAGCCCTCTTGCTTCATTATGTTAGTTGACGTTCTTGGGTCAATATGCATGAGCAAAAAAGTTGGTCATATGATATCGATTGTGTTAGAGTTACTTCCATGTCTGGCACAGGCATGTCTGTACTAGAAATATCTAAGAAAATAAGAAATGTGACCTACGAACTACCAAGAATTTTGTGCATTGTGTCATGACGAGCAAGAAAACGCCAAAGACTGATCATCTGAGGAGGCTATCTGCACGGGACAGTCACAGACTGAAGATTTCAATGTAACGACAGCACATCTAACGAGTTCTGTTTTTTTTTCATATTGCTGGAGTCTCCAAAAGGAGTGCAAAATCCTGCAGACTCTTGGCAAAGAACTGGACCGCGTAAAACAAACAAACAAACCAACAAACATTACAAATCCAATATAGTAGTACGGGTGCTTTTGAAGACGGATTTCATCAATACTATCGTCACAGATGAGTGTCTTACCATCCCTGGTGGCCAGATTATTGGTCGTCTGGTTGGATACCGAAGTGGGCATCAGTAGAAATTTCGGAATCATCGCCAGCAGAGATTCAAAGGCCATGTCAGCGGCGGCATCGAAGGCGATGCCATCACTGGACCGCACAAGGTGAACCAAGGGTTGAGCTTAATTCAGAAGCCTGCTGTGAGCTGTTTCACATGTGTGTTGTACCCGATCGAGCTTTTGTTGATGAACCAACCGCTGTCTTTGTGAAAGACCATCATGGTTTTCGAACGTCACACGCAATGAACTTGAACAATATAGAGTGGCTGAGAAGATTTCACAACTCTTACTGGCTCAAAGATGTTAATTTTTAAATGAGAGGGTGATTGCATGACCTCCAAATAGTCCAGATTTGAATCTCATTGAGAACCTATGGGCCATATTCTAATGGATAATTTATTGTAATGGAAGGCACTTTACATACCTGGTAGACCTGTGAAGGGTTATTGAGGACGTTTCAGCATCAATAACGTCATCTGAAATATCAAGCCTTACCTTTTCAGTTGACTGACGCCTTATAAAAATCCTTGAAAATAGGGGATGCCGTGTTTCTTCATATTGCAGTAAAATTTCATTCCTTCGAAATAAGTAATATTCCCCCAAATATAAATGCGAGTTCCATATGAAACCCTCGGCTTCATTTTGTCAAAACGTAGTGTGGCGCTATTACATTATTTTATTTTATAAGCCCTTGACTAATATGTTCAACTTTTACATAATCAAGGTGAACAGTGATGATGTATCCTGCCTGAAAAAAAAAGAATAATATTGATTTCTTTCGATATATTTTAGGTTTTTGGCCTATCATTTTTCTATCCTTTTTAAGGAAACTATGCAATAATAAATTTCCAAATTCCTATTATGCAACATGGAAAGTGTGTGAGAGTTCTGATAAATTTGACGCGTGAAGCTTTTGCTGGCAGTTTACTTCCGTACTACTAAATTCTCTTCATCAAAATTAGTATCATCGCCTCACGATCTATAGGCATATACCGATCCAGCTAGAAGTGCCGAATAAATTTCTACCGTTATGGAAAATTCGTATATATGTATGTAGTATTGACTGTAGCACACATTGCACTACCGTTAAGAGTGGAACACCTCCATCCCCGTGAAAGAATAACAGAGAGGTGCACGGAAAAAGCTATGTAATAGGATTTGCAACTGCAGAGCTTTACTCCTGCGATTAAATAAATAATAGTTTTTATTTTATAGCTGTAAATGTTTTGTAGGTCAGAGGGTGCAAGGAATATTTCTGCGAGGTAGTTGTTCTCAAGGCTAGGTATTACTCCCAGCAGGAGTCAGCAGCGGGCATAAAGTAAACACCTTCGTGTCCTTATTCATTGTTGATGCAGGGATGCAAATTTGCATTGTTACAAACGGATGTAAGTTATCCTTGGGCGCAGGCTCCACGAGCAGAAGAAGAAAGTGCTGCAGGTGACTCTGTCAGGTGAAAACTATTGTTTCTTCGTGCATGAAGTTACGTAGTATAGTTGCCCTAATCTAAACGGAAACCTTTTACTGCTGACCGTGTCGCCAGGCGCATTTTGAGTTTTTAATGAGTAAAAGCTGAGGGTCCTCTGGCATCTTCAGAATATCAATGTTTGCTCGTTTTTGGCATATATCTTCACATAATTTTAAAATTTTCCGTAACTTTTGCTCAACTCAAAGGGACAAATTAAGTTGTTGTTCTTCTACTTT
This sequence comes from Parhyale hawaiensis, assembly GCA_001587735.2. Classification (NCBI taxonomy): domain Eukaryota; kingdom Metazoa; phylum Arthropoda; class Malacostraca; order Amphipoda; family Hyalidae; genus Parhyale; species Parhyale hawaiensis. Next base: position 62,726 of record LQNS02000140.1, read on the forward strand.
TACCTTCTTGTATTAATCGGGAAAGCTAGCTGTACTTAACGATGCATGACATTTATTGCACAATATGTCCACGTATTCATAGCATCACAACACAATGACATTCATAATATCAGACTGTCATTTGTGCATCAATGAATAAAAAATGTCCTGTCTACTGTTAGGAGGATTTGCCAGTGTGTATGCAATGATTAGTTCATCAACAACTGTGCATATGACAAAATAAAGCGGCATGCATTTACCAGAGTAGTTACCACATTAAGTACCGGGAAAGGGAAATCACATAGGAAGTGTGGCCTGTTGTATTATGATTAGGCTGATATTTTGTAAATATCTGTCACGGCTAATTACTTCCGGCAAAGAGGTTATGTTTTTATCGAGTTTGTATATTAGTCGGTCTGCTTGTCTGTCACTGAGATAACTCAGAAAATTATCAACAGATTTTTTAGAAGATTTACAGAGATGGTTAGGAATGTTTAGAGGAAGAGATAATTAACTTTTGGTGAAAATCCGCTTGACCGTTTGTTTATCTGCCTCTCTTTTTATCGGTGTCATAACTCAAAAAGTTGTGGACGGATCCTCAAAAAAATTGCAGATGCTGGTATTACTGTGAAGAGCCACAAATGACCGGATTTTCGGTGATGATAAAAGCGAATCCTAGTTTCAGGATTAATTTAAGCAAGGGTGACATAAATCCGCGACATGTTGCAAACGAAATGACAGATCTAATCTGCAACAAGTATATAACTTAGGAAGTAGTTTTCTATGTGATGCATGTGCTACGAATACTCGCATGATCTACAGTAAGCATATATATAAAGCTTACATAATATTAAATGTTACGTTATTTTCAGAATTACCACACTATATTAGACACCGTTGTGTGTTTATTTGTTTATATATTTGTATGTAGGTATGCTTCGGGCCACGTTTTTAATGAAATGGATAAGCGAAATATACGCCAGGTTGCAGATTTTGTAATTAGGTTGCGTTTTCATGGAGATCGGTGACCGGGTTGCAGATAGCGAAAATTGGCTCCTTATTCCTTTCCCTTAATGTTCTTCTTGCTTCATGAAACACTCCTTGGAATCGAAAGAATAGAGATATTACAGCTTCTCTTAGCGCGGCCATGCAGTCTTATTTCATAACTTTCTCCATACATCAAACAATATATTTGTTCTCAGTTTGCCACGTACATATTCAGAAGGTAATCAACGAAGGGCGGACGAGGCGATGAGTTTTCTCGGGTAGTAGACATTATTTTTTCCGCTTGCCGTGTTCCTTTTGACGGAACTGATTCTCTATCTTGACGGCCTCGGCTGATTTCACATCAACACAAAATCTTTTATGTACTGAAGGCTGGTTGTGTATCATGGATACGCGACGGGTAATTCATTTCAATTCACTGAGGTATGCTGCTTTCCAGTGTAAATTTTTCCGCATGTAATCCATGGGGGAGACGATTGTGCTTCTTACATGAATTGAAAGCGAGAGCACTTATCTCTTATCAAGATTTGAGACGGCTGTTGTAGTGAATCCTTCAGAAGCATAATAGTAACAAATGTATAAAGTGAATGAAGACGGGTCGTCTCAAAGTCTTCGCTGTCATTCTTGACAGTATGTGCACTCTAGTGAATAATAACCGAGGTTTCAAATTTGAAATTACTTTAGCTATACAAATTTTTTAGTTTTTGAACTAGATAAACTGTAGTAGACAGAATTTTTTATTTTCATAAAAGTATTCAATTCACATTCTTCAGGCAATAGCGGTCCAGCGTGACACTTAGAGAAACATATTCTCCCTTGCTTGCAACTTCAACGGAACTACCCAAAGTCCAGCAACTGGTACATTCCAATGTTAGAAAAGTACGTGACAGACTTTATTCGAAATCCATAACTTGGCAAAAACGTAGAAAACGTACGCCCAATCACGGACGGCACACAACAGCAATCAGAAGAATTTTTCAAAAGTATTCGGGATTTAACAAGACGTAGTTGATAATATGTACTAGTACGACCAAAAATTTCACTGTAATTTGTTGCTTCTATGTACATAGTATCTGGAGGCACTTCTAAAGGCTGGATAAGCAGTTGAGATTTTGAACACAGAAAATTTAAACTTTAAGAATTTCTCATGTAGTCACGGCGGTCACAGGAAAAAGTTGTGTAAACTGGAAACTCCTTAACTTTGTCTTACATGTTTCTCCTCATGTCTGTCGAAATTTAAGTCGCTGGCCGAACTAACAAGTCGGTCCAACAGACGCAAGTGACTGTCAGCAGCTGAAAACCCGACCGGTGAGCAAGACTCCAATACAGGCAACAAAAAAGCATAAAAGCATCTGCGTACAACCTCACTGTCACCAAACAGAGAATACACCTAACGCAAGTGCCCAATCTTACTGGAAGCGCATGACACCAGTCGCCTAATATGCAGCTCAAAGGTAAGTTTCTCATTAAAGAGAACACCAAGAATGTCCAAGGAGCTAGACTCCTGAAGCAAGGTGTCATCTATCTCCAAGTGTGGATGCTGCTGTACCAGAGTCCGAGACCGACTGATAATCATCGACTTGGTCTGCTAGCATTCAGCTTCATATTCCAGGCCAAGCACCTTGCACTAATGCGTGACAAATCACTAGGGTGTCAATCCTGGCACCCCAATCCCTAATACTGTGAAGCAAGGTTAGCTTTATCGCTGCCTGCAGTTCGTGAAGTGTCGTAGTCCTATAGTTTCCTTGTGGAAGTTTTGTCTCTGTGTACCTCCGATTTTCGTTCGTTCAAGTAAAAATATCCTCATAGCTGTGAAGAAGTACAGCAGTAAAGATTGAAACTTAGGCAAGATGGAAGTATCAATAATTTCAGGGAAGTCTATCCTCCTGATCAATGCCTTTTATATTAAGGTAGTGTAAAAATTAGGTATAGATGCAATGTACTGAAAGTCGCATAGAATAGGTGGGACGATAATATCTCAGCAGTATTACAAAGTGATCATACGATAAAGTACGTGGTTATAAGTGTACAAATCATGAAAATATAAAAAAAGTACCGAAGCCAGTGCTGTACGACGATGCCGTAGACCGTGATGAAAAACTCGTATGAGAAACTAGAGTACCCGCCCTATCAAAAATGACAGCGAGGATTTTTTGCACACCCATCTTCGTTTAACAGACTTCCATACCTAACATCTCTCTCGAGAATAGGCTACAAAGGTCGACTAAAATTCTCTTAAGATATGGGTGCTCTCTGTCAATTCATCTACTGTATGGCAGCCCAATCGTCCCCACCTTAGAAGAGGTTCTAAAAAACTTTCACATTAGCAAGCAGCAAAGTATTACTAAATTATATTAGTTCACCGTCGCGTATCCTAGATACCACCCGATAAGCCTTCAGTGCATCTAAGTCATCCTTTTGAAGTGAAAATTCGCCGTCAAAGGAAGACAGCAAGCTAAAAGCACTGTGTCTGCTGCCCGTGAAAAATCATCGCTTGTTCTGAGCTTCATGGATCAGCCACTGAATTTATAGGTCTCGAACTAAGAACAAACACACGTATCGAAGTAGGGAGAAAGTGCTAAATATCAGATTCCATAACCGCAATAAGAGAAATTAAGAAATTGAAAATATCATGATTGTTTCAATATCAAGAGCTGTCTCAAGCAAGAAATGTATCCAGAGAAAGGGATAAAAATGCCACTTTTGCCGTCTTCTGCATCCTGGTCATCGATCTCCATGAAAACGCTACTTAATTACAAAACCTATATCCTGGCCTATTTTTCACTCATACAGTATATTGCGTTAAGAGCGTCACACGAAACATATAGATCTATACATAAATAAATATATAAACAGACGACGGTCATTCTTAGCATTAGATTACTTACTTAGCTATTGCTGTTAGGGAATTTAATTCTTAGAGTGACAGACTATTGATTTATGTAAACCTCATTCTAGTACACGAATATTGCTTAGAGATTTCACTGATCAGTTGAGGTCAAACAAAATTTGCAAACTGATTTTCTCCAAAAGCAATTCATCAGCCAAGAGTAAGTTAAGCTTTATCAACAGAATTTTAACTACTCGCCTTTGATATAAAATAGATAACCCAGTTCTGTCATCGATGAACGAGGTACTGTTATCTAGTTTGCACATTCCAACTGCAGCGTAAGCATTAAATTTTGTTAGTAAGGATTCATTCAGTACGATATATACACTCAAATTCTTGATACAGAAAGCATGCTTAGTAAATTGCATATGATTCGATTTTAATCAACTACGATTGATATTCCGTTAATTAAATATTTCTTGTGAGTTTGAAAATTGAATTTTTATTTTGATGAATTTGTGAATTTACAAGCTTTCACTAATGCATTTTTTATGCGTTCGTGAACACAGTAGGCATCATTATTCTGTGAAATTATACTTCTCAGGCGCCTTGGTCTTTTCATTGAATTAATCGGTTTGTTTTCTCACCGTTGGTTTTATTAATTTATTGGCTGTTTACTTTAATTTTTTATACAGTATTTTCCACGTTGGGAGTAGCACGCTCTCATCAGAATCAAATTCCATTGGCCATTACATATTCTAGTACGTTTCACGAAAGAAAATAACATGACGCATGCGCAAGGGCGCCTGCTCTTCTGCTGTTACAGTTAGCTTGCTCAATTTGTATTCCAAGCATATGTTCAGCCTTACGTTTCGCTGTCTGCAGGTCAGCGCACTATGCAAAGCCACACTATCCTTCGCGTGACGAACGAGATTCGAGGATGAACAGGTCGAGCGTCATTCATTCTACCGTATCAATGCTACCGACTTGAAATATGTTTTGGTACAATATGCGAGCGCGAGATCCTCGCAGCCAGGGTGGCTCAGTTCAAGTCTTAATATTTCGTCGTGCGTCATCACCGCCTGCGGAGGAGCCGCCAATTCAGTCGAAAGGAAACTTTTAACAACGCACTTGGTTATGTGCTGATGTATTCTGTATATATGTTATATTCAGAGGCTCAGTGTGTGATGGTCACAGATTCATACATGGAACCTAAAATGCTCAAACTTCAATAATCAAGGTCGATGGCATAGATATAAGATGTGTTCTTAATAATAATGGATCGCAGTGATCATTTTTTCCCTGAATACAGAAATACGTTTAGTTTAACTATTATCGTAGGTTTACATACAAATACGCATACTACCTCTTGTTAGGATGTTGGTTGTAGGCACGTGCAGATATTCTAATAGGGGTACGAAAAAATACAGTTATTAAGTGTCCGTCCAACTAGCTACATATCATGTCTGTTTAATATTTCCAATATGTCTGTTTGCTTCCTGTTGCGCATATTGGGCTCGCCAGCGATTTTTGTAGTGAGTCCCTAAGTCTCTGGAAGCACGGCTAGTCCAGTCACTTATTATGCGTGTGTCCATGTGCTCTCAATCATGTCACTATTGCAACCCGTCAGCCCGTCCAGCCGTCACCCATTGGCTCATCAGGACACGAGGGAGGGAGCGTCTCATGAACTAATAACAATAGCGGGCCCGTGTCACCTGCTGTTGCTTAACGCTGCTGCAACTCGTGGAGGAAAAGCAATGACCACACGCGTTACCTCAGCAGGGGTCTTTGGAATATATCAAGCGGTCAGCGCAGCGTATGCAGAAGCTTGTTACATGAAAAGACTGGGAAGAAGTGGCAGCAGCGAATAGACCGTTATAATAAGTGCCATAGACCGCCTTATACTTGACTGCCTACTTTTCCCAAGTATAGGCCCTATGACTAATAGATAAAACCTAAATAAAATTTTTTCCCAAAATCATAGAGACTTGAAAAAAATTAAATGAACAGTTCTCAGTGACGCAAGAGATGCACATATTGGTAAGAATGCATAATCACTGGCTCATGATATTTTTAAATTTAATTTTAGTCATTAGGCAATTTTTGGTGTATTAAAAAGTTACTGATCGTCACCCACCATTGACCGCTAATGACAAATTTGTGTTTTTTGCTGAAGAACAAATTTCTTGCATCACCACGAGCCGTTCGCTTCTTTGTTTCAGGTCACAGTGCTAAATAAAAAATATTTTATTGAGGTTTCATTTATCAGCTGTAACTCCTATTTGAGATTCTGTGTGGGCGGCTACGAATAGTGTGGTCTGCACAACGAGCATTCCCATTTACAATAATAATAAAAGGATTCTAAGAATTAGTGCTAATCAAACATCAGACCAATAGACGGAGAAACTACCGCATTCTAGTCCAGAACCCAGACAATCTAAACGTATAAAAGAAAAATGTAGAAAATAGAAAAAAATTGGATCACAAGTTATTGTGCAACAGTGCAGTGTGAAGTCAGTTCTATTATTATAAAAGTTGGTTAATAAGCTGAAATTAGTGTTAGCATATAGCTTTATATGCTGCTGGCTGGTGATCTGAGAAGGCACACAATATGCTAAATAACTTAAAATCTACGTTATGGGCATTTGGCACATAAATGAACTTTCTGCTCAATTTTCAATTAAAGTGGCGTAATGTGGTAGCTACACTTTTACTTTACCACCTGGCTATCTTTTTTATTGAGACTTCTCACGTTACGGACAGAGCTTGTGATTGACACTCGCAATGTGCGCGTGTGGCCGTCAATCACAAATCGTGCTCGTCAGAGACACTGCTCGATGACACTGCCCAATGATCGCGAGTCTAGGCCTTAAGAAAGCAATCCTTGTCACGGACGTGCGTCAGAAGCAGAGATGCATCACTGAAAGCCTCTATGCAGGAAAAACTGAACCAATCGACATTCACCGGCGCCTGATGAACGCTTAAGAAGCTGATGCACTTGATGTCAGCACAGTTAGGAGATGGGTTCGTTGAATTCAGAGTGACGACAGAGAAGTGAGTGACAAAGTGTGCTCCGAACGCCCATGCGCAGTCAGCACCCCTAAAAACAAAGTGCGCCTTGATCAACTCATCAGTGCCGATTGGCAGATAACGGTGAATGAAATGAGTGTACAGTTGGTTGTGGGTGTGCATGGGAAACGATGTTGCCATCCCTAGGATAAAGCAAAGTGTGTGCTAGGTGGGTTTCACGAATGCTCAAGCACGAACAAAAGGACCACCGATGGAATGTTTGTCAGGACCACGTAATGTGTGACAAAGTTCAGCTGGACGGTGCTCTCTCACCCACCATAAGTATAGTCCCCACCTGGCACCGTCAGACTTCCATTTCTTTGGACCTCTGAAGGATGCATTAATGTATCCTGCTCGAATCGAGGTACCGGTGCCTCGAAGTCGGCCTAACCAACTTAGAAGATACCTTACAGCAGCGGCTATCTGCTAAAAGGAGCAAAGTTAGACGCTTCAAGGCCAGAGTAGCTGGATTCCATCAGAACCAGCTATTCAACACCAACCAGAAACGCCTCTATCAAACCCTTAGAGGAGAAGAGACGAGCTCTGACTCATCCAACGCAGAAGAGAGCATCGGATTCTGAAGTGACATCTGGAGCAAAGAGGTACGGCACAACAATACTGCAGAATGGCTCCACGACGTCAATGAGAAGAACGTCGCAGCAGATCCAGACCTTACAATCACCAGTCAACAGCTCAAAAAGCAACTGAGCAAGACCAAGAACTGGAAAGCATCTGGACCAGCTTTGGTGCAAGTCTACTGGCCTCCCCATTATGTGGAAGGTGCTGACGGGCATAATCTACGAGAGAATCTTCCAACATCTAGACTCGAAGAAGCTCCTACCCGACGAACAGAAAGGATGCCGCAGGAACACCAGGGGAACGAAGGACCATTTGCTTGGGTTGATTACAAGAAAGCCTTCGCCATGGTCCCTCACTCTTGGAAACTTTGTTTACTTGACACCAGGGTCTGAGTATTTTAGCTGAGAGCCTCCACTGCGGAACCATCGAGGTACAGCAGCGGGTGCATAATGAAATAGTCACATACATTTTTACGCGCTCCTGATAAAGACTACTTGTATCCATTTAAAATATTTTTATTATCTCAAAGTACTACCATAGAAATATACAGACTATGCATAACAATGATCGTGATAGGCACATCAAATATTTTGATGTACCCATCGAGTTCATCAACAAACTAGAACGCCCGTGGCGTTAGACTATCACCCGAGGTGGGGGGGGGGGGAATTCAACGCCGTTATTTTTTATGGCCAGCTTACTCCAGAGTTTGGAATTTTTCACATCTAGGTCAACCCACCTGACTCCCTGAAAAAATTATGAACATTACTCAACTTCTTCTCACTCGTTTCAGGTCGACAGACAAACATAATATAATTATGTAAAGCTATCAAAACATTCATCCATACAGTACTGACAGCTTTGCCTGAAGTGTTTTTTTTTTCTAACTGTTTCGTTGTTTTCACTCTAATATGTTTCTTCCAGAAGACTCTTCCCTGTCCCCCTCTCTTTGGCAGGGAGGGAGGGGGCGAGAAAGTTTTCCTAGTGCCTCCATATAAATCTGGTACTGATTGAGACATCAACGCATCTCCAGCAAGGAAGTGTTGCAACTGCGCCGCTCCTTAATTCGTAATCCATATTCCTGTTACAAATAACATTGATTCCCTATAGGGAATTTTCAAAATTCAGCGAAGCTGCAAAACTTTGTGACGCTAAATATCGTTATCAGGAGTCGGTCTGAGAATTGGGTGGCAAAGTTAACATGAAGCTGATGATATAAACACATTTATCATTACCAAATTGTGTCTCACCTCTAAAGAAGCACAATCACAACTGCTACGTTCTGGCAGCGACCTAGTAATTCTACACTTCATAACAACGAGGTGCTAATGCATTTTCTGGAATCGTCATTGCGGAGTATGGATAGCGCTTCTATTCTTGGAGCCGGGAATGGCGAGTGGGCAGAAGTCACGTGTGACGCCATGAGTGGCTGTAAGCCTTTGTCTTGTGCTCGTATAAGGAGAAAAAAAAAAACACAAACAAGGAAAACTCGTTAATGTCTCATGTGGATCCTGAGCTATTTATATTATTCCGTCAGAGCGTACAACAAATAGGCTGAGGTTGTACACTGCTTTTAATGCTAATATGATAAATAATTTAGCACTAAATGAAACTGCTAAAAGGACCGATACATGAGCTCAGTACTACAATTAAGTTTTGTCTCCGCTCATGATAAGCATTTTCTTGATGAAGAAAGCATACCTATTTCTACTCCTCGAGAAACATCACTTGCTAAATATGGATTATCCAGGAGGCATTTGAACCTGTTACCCTGGTAACGCCCGGAAGCGAAATAGATGATGAAATGTCTCAAGTGGCGAAACTCAGCACCGGGAATTTGTTGAGTTGTTGGACTGTGAAGTTAAGAAAAGGAATCTGCCGTTATGAGGTGCCAATGCCAGCCAGTATTACTGCTCAATAAATACGACGGTGCTTACGATACGCAGTGTTTTGATAGAAACACAGCACTGCCAGACATCCTAAAAATTACGATATACAACTTTTTTAAAAAAGCGCACTGTCAGACATCATAAAAATTACGATATGCAACTCTTTTAGAAACACAGCTGTGGCAGTCATCAGAAAAATTACGATATGCAATTCTTTTAGAAACACAGCTCTCTCAGACATCATGAATATTGCGATATCGAACTCTTGTAGTATCGCAGCGCTATCAGCCATGATCGGATTACGACATACAGTACAAAGCTTTTAGACAGAGTGAGGTTAGACCAGATGGGATTTACGACGTACTACACGGTTGGAAATTCAATAGCATCACACATTGTAGTATTAGCTATATGCACTACTTCTGAAGATGCTCTGCTTTAATATATTTGGAAATAATTTGCGTCGCCCATGACTCGTAGTCAGAGCTGGGATTCGATTTTTTTTTTGTACCGCCGATATTCGGTAGATGAAAACGGGTCATTCGGTTCGGTATTTCGGTAGACTTCCAAAAAATCTACCGAATGAGTCGGCATTTTGTTTCGGTATTATTATTAAAACTTCGCGCCAGAGTCCCCACGGACAGGAAGTATAACATAAATGGAGCACTTTGCAACACCGGGAAGCCCGAAACGCTGCTCAAGGAAATTCAGCAAAAAAAAAAAACATATATAGTTGACTTAAACGCCTGCAGGCCAACACGACCGAAAGCCGATGCCGGCAATGAGTTCCAATCTCTAACAGACCAGGGTACGAACACCGACCAAACTGAGTAGTTCGGCACCTAACATTCTCCACCGTGAAAGAGTGCGCACCGACCGCAGCACATGTAATTCTCCTAGAGACTTTGAGGCGGGGACAGAAGAATACAACCAAAGCCTCTCATTATTGAACTACTTAGAAAACATACAGAGTTCGGCCACCCCTCTCCTGTGGGACAGGCTCACCAGATCATTATCGGCGCACAGCCTGCTTGCCGAACTAACAACTCGGTCCAACAAACGCAAGTGATTGTCTGCAGCTGAAGCCCAGACCGATGGGCAATACTCCAACACAGGCTGCAAAAAAGCACAAAAGCATCTGCGGACAACCTCACTGTCACCAAACACAGAATTCACCTTACGCACGAGCCCAATCTTACTGGAAGCACGTGGCACCAGTCGCCTAATATGCCGCTCAAAAGTAAGTTTCGCATCAATGACAACAAAAAGATCTCCAAGGAGATAGACTTCTGAAGCAAAGTGTCCTCTATCTCCAAATGTGGATGCTGCGTTACAAGTGTCCGAGACCGACTGATAATCATCGACTTGGTCTTACTGGCAATCAGCTTCATACTTCAAGCCGAGCACCATGCACTAATGCGTGACAAGTCCGAATTGAACGACTGGGCGACAGCATTACGCATGCGGGGAGCAAGTATCACTGCTGTTAAAGTGGAATCGTCGGCATAGTTGATCCTCATACTCTCCAGCGAAGAGAACATGTCACTAGTAACAGAACGAGCAACAGCGGGCCAAGTACGCTACCCTGACGGACGCCAGACTCCACCGCGGCTGAGGCACTCAAAACGCCGTCAACAGACACACTCTGCGTTCGTTCACAAACAAAATTACGAATGATTGACAGAACCCTACCACCCACAAAAACGACTCAAGCTTGTATAATAAATCCCTGTGGTTGACCCTATCAAACGCCGTCCTAAAGTCCAACTGTACAAGGCGTACATCAGACCGACAATCCAGCACAGACTGCAAATGGTGTGGCACCGACAACAAGGCGTGACAACAACCCAAACCAGTTCTGTACGCAAACTGACCAGAAGGCAGCAAACCCATGATCTCAGCAAATGACCAAGCTTACAAGCGACTAATTTTTCCAACACTTTGGACAAAATTGGCGTCAGCGTAATGGGCCGGTAGTTGGCGACAGGGAGCGACAGTGGACCCTCTGGCTTGGGAGTAATATTCTCAGTACGCCAACAACGGGGAAAATTAACTAACCGTGTCAGGCGCCGGAAGATTATTGCTAGCTTAAGGGCAAGAACGCCAGCAAGCTGCTTATGAACTCCATTTATATATATGAATGTATAAAAACACCTTTACATGCCTTTTAATACATTCTAGAGCCCACATAGAACTCCTATTTCCAGCTTTTAACTACGTCATCCACTGGCAGTTCACGCTCCACAAAGCTCGGAAGGACGTCACAGTTGAGTGAGCGAAACATTATGACACACTACGCCCAATTCTCACAACTCAACGTCTCTTCTCTTCAATGAAGGACAGTAGAGCGTGAAAAAACTCAACTGAACGAAAATCAATGGAATTTTTCTGTCTTCCAGGAAGGACGGTGGGTCATAGAGGACTAAGAAGCTACTTTTGTGGGCGGGGAAAATTGAAATCTACCGAAAAAAGTCGTTCGGTAGATTCATTCGGTATCGGTAGAAGATTCAGTAAAAATATGGTATATCGGTAGATAAAACTGCCGCCGGTACTACCGAAAACCAAATTTCATCCGGTAGTCCCAGCTCTGCTTATAATACGAGTTTCTGCAATGGCAGTGGGTAAGACGGGACCAAAACCTGGGTTTTGTCCTTCACTGAGAGTGGCTCTCTTGGACCGTTCATTGCCCTTTGACATCTAATTTAATGTAGGGCTTCTGGCCTGGGCGGCGTAACTGCAATAGACCCACGGGACCTACACACATAACCTGACCGGTCGATATCCAGGCACCGCGGACACAGGCGTGTCAGATCAATGGCAGGAGAGTTGCCGCCATTTTTACCTTGCCATTAGCGCGCTGCCGCTAATGGTATCACCAGATCGTGTTAATGGATTGGCTATCGTTACTGACACTGCATGGCTTCCATTGCCAGCCAAGAGATGTTGTAAGGTAAATGAATAGAAGCTGTAATTATATGCTCACTTTACTTGAGTGAAATAATTTTTAGATGGAGAAATGAATGGCAAAAAGTCGTATTGGCGTGATTGCTCGCCATATTTTAACAGTTCATGTATTTGACTAATTACGGCGGCCTTCATTACAGTGACTCTGAAGTTCAGTTCAGTGTGGTCTACAGATTATATTAGAAGCGCAACCTTCGAAGCCATGGAACCGAAAAGTTATAGCAAAGCCCATGCGTGATAAAATAGTTCACAATTATTGATAATGTCAAGAACAGGAAAAGAACTCGAGCACTTAGGATGGTTAGGCTATTTTAGATTAGGTAATGTTAAGGTATGTTATTTAAGGTTATGATAAGACTAGGTTAAATTACTATAGATTAGATTAGATAGATTATAGGCTATATCATACTAAAGCCACGTTTGATTGGGTGATGAAATTATGCCTTTGAAGCTTAACTTGTTCGAAATTTCACCAAGGCTTCGACCAGCTGAACTGAGTTTCAGGCATTGACCCTTTATCAGCTATCCCTGAAACTTCCAGAAACGCAATCTTGTTTCGGCTCTACGTAATCGCGTCGCTTCTAATGCCGCGGCCAAATATGCACTCATACGAACAACTGGATGCGAGGATGAGCAGCGCAGTCGTTGTTTTGAAATATATTTACACTCGGTAGCATATAGATACCTTAGTATGAGCGACATGCCAGTAGCACATCCTCATGTCACGTCGTTCCTATGAAAGTATATAGTGTGGCGCGGCATAACATTTGCTTGCAACACAATTCAAAGCCACAAAGCTAAAGCTTCTGTCTGAAGCTTTAAACAAGTCAGTCTATTGGCTGATTCACACTAGCAACTTTCGTTGCCGTCAGAGCCCGTCGGCCAACAAACGACGCCGCGACTCTGCCGACTGACAGAGCTAGGGCACACGACGCCAGAATGCTGCTGCAGGTTGTAGTTTTGACGCCGTCGACGCGAATTTCGTGGGAGCGTCGTTTTATAAAACGCTCGGATCAATTGCTTTTGAAGTATAAAACAATGTTGTTTGCATATATAAACACTTCGTTTGTCTCGAATCACAAATGAGCAGCGGAAATATTGCAATTTCACAATAATACACTCATCACCGCAGAGCTATGACGTTACAGCGTTTAACTTAGGTAAACATTTTACAGATAGTGTACAAGTATGATTCTGTTACATGCTAAGTAAAACGTAAAAAGCTATGTAACATATCTAAACCGGTCGGCGAAACTAATTTTTTACAAGCAGAGGAAGTGCTTATATATATATAAGTTTTCATTGTTTTCTATCTAAATTTTATTTAAAACCACTTAGTTCAGGCGTTATATAACGCGAACTTAATCTGAAATTTCTCTGTATAAACGAAAGCTGCTAGATATTCTAATGACACTTTACTTGCAAGGGAAGAATAATAATATTAATGATATAAAGCTGATTATCTTGTTTCTACCTGTTGATTGGAAGGCGTGCAGAATATAAATAGACGGTTTAGACCAGTGGTTCCCATTGGGGTGCGTATGAACCTTCGGACCCCCTGTTCATGTTTGAAACTTCTGTGGGAATACTACATTGTTTTTATGCCATTGATAATAATAATTAAGGTTATAGGAAGAAAAATATAAGTTTAAATAGCTTACATCAATTTATTGAAATTGAAAAATTTTACCTATGACATAGTTACTCCTAAATGCTCATGCTTGAACCTAAAAAACTTAGATATTTTCATCAACGGCGAGAACAGTATTATGATTACCATCATTCAATGCAAATAGTCATCTAGGGCGGGTCCAAATTCAGTCAAGAGTGTTAAAGGTAGAAACTCACAGTATGCGAAGACTGGGCTGTTCGAGCTGAGATGTCACATGACTGTGACATAAGAAATTATATGTTTGGCGTGTAGTTTTATTCCTCTGCCGTTCTGTATTAACTGAAAGCAATAGCCTGGAAACCATCGACATCTACAATACTCATTCAGTTCGTAATATGCTAAGTTGATGTCATTTTAAAGCGGGGACCCGTGTGCTTCAGGTCGATTTCACAGGGGTGCGTACAACACAGAGCTTTGGGAACCACCGAACCTTTCGCGACATAACAAATTTATTACACACTGCTGTTACTCCGCCTCTCAACGACTGATTGCATCTAAACTGCTTCTCTTTTTTCTTAGCACTTTATAAAACGTACTTGAAATTGTAGGTGGTTGATACACGTACACCATGGTGAAGTACACTCGTCATTGCAACCAATTTAAGCTACGAAACTATAGTTATTTTCTAAACAATTGTGGAGAAAGTTCTACGCAGTAGCAACATACCGTTCACACACATCACACACGCAGTAAAGTGTGAAACCCAACTAGCCTGTCAACAACACTTTCACTGAACGACTGATAGACTTAAGCGGAGGCGGAGCAAAAGTAGCTAGTGTGAACTCGCCTTAAGGCTTTATATCGGTGGACAATCGAACGTGCCTAACTACATCTCAGGCCTTCACAAGTAGGGTACGATACGATATTACAAGTGATGTTCCAGCAGGCTAGTTTAGGTTATGAATTTGGATTCGTTAAAAGTGTGATGTATAGTTAGAAATGGGCAACGGACTTGTCGCCAACTGTAGTTATAGACTTCGGCCAAACGACTACTCCCAACGCACTCGATACATGGAATTCGGGCGCTGCAAGTAGCCTGGTGCATCCCAGCTTTGTGTTGAAAAGATGAATATGTCAAAGTCAACAGAAGTCAGTGGCCCACTTGCTGTAGCTGGCTTTAATTTGTGATTTTGGTTGGTAGTTCATTGCAAGTTCTGCCCTCTTATTGTCACCAGTAAGATGTCTTGACGTCATAAGTTATTACAGAAGGATCTTTACTAATTCTTCATATTATCTGAGAAGCAAAGTAATTAAAGTTTCATAGATAAGAATTACGGCCTTTTTGCTCCAAAGTCCCTGGTTTATAATAATCTGCCCTTGCTCAACAACGCCTCATTGCCCGAAAACGCCAGATTGCTCTAATTGTCTGAATGTTCAAATACGCCTGATTGCCGTAAATACCGGGTTGCTCAAAACACCTGTTTGTCCAATCGCGTAATTGCACAAACGCCTGATTGTGCAAACACCGATCGTAGAAACAACTGATTGTACATACGCGTGATTGCACACACGCCTGATAACACAAACGCCTGATAGCACACACTCCTGATCATACAAACGCCTGATGCACACACTCCTGATTACACAAACGCCTGAGTGCACACACGCCTGATTACACAAACGCCTGATTGCACACACGCCTGATTGCACACACGCCTGAGTGCACACACGCCTGATTACACAAACGCCTGATTGCACAGACGCCTGATTGCACACACTCCTGATTACACAAATGGTAGATTGCACTCGAGCCTGATCGCCCAAATGCCTGATTGCGGAGACGCCTTACAGCACACACGCCTAATTATACAAAACGCATGATTGCACAAACGACTATTGCATACACGAATGATTGCACAGTTTCATGAGGTAGACGTAGACTCAGCATGCTCACTAGTACTACGTAGTCTGTAGAATTGTTCCTATTCTGTATTCAACATATTTTGAGTCCAATCATTGGGCCTATCATTTCAGGTATCCTACATTGATCGATACCTACTTATCTTGTACAAGTCTAAGTACCTACATAATTCTAACCTTCTGTACTCGTCAGTGTTTCTATCTTATCCAATGTATCCTCAATCATTCTACATATCTCGTATCATGCTACGTACTTCGTCTCAATCTACGTATTCGGCATTGAATTTTAACTCACTCATTTACCAGTCTACGTACCCTGCCCCCTTTCACGTTGCCTATCACGATTCTACGTATCTTGTGTAATTCTGCATAGTCTGTGTTAAGTTACATATCCTTTATTCTTCTGTGTACCTTGTTTACAAGGACGCGTGACGCGCTCTCAGTTCTTGAAAAGACTGTAGTGTGAACACGGCTTTACTTGGATAGCATTTGTTGACACGATCCTATGAGTTACCTGTTTAAACTGTTCGGCCTACAGTTCACACGTGTGGACGTAAGAGGTAGTTAATTTAGTCCTTGAACAAATTGATGCATCAGTCAAACACGAAAGCGCTAACGCCCATGGGAAGCAGTTGGCCCCGTTTCAAAATGCTTTATTCTTGACATTTAATTAACTGTGATGTTTAAAGGGCCAGAAAGGCAGTCCTGCAGCAGGTGAGCCGCGTCTGTTGCGTTCGACAGACGCTCGTTGACAAAATATCGAGTAAATATTAGGAAAGGGTGCAGTCCGAAGCCTCTTGTAGCTGAGTCATGAAAGCAGTGGTAGTCTAAACTATTATTTAAGTCGGCGTTGCGGCCTTGGAGGCGGGACCGAACTTGTTAGCAGTATTAGTTCACGTAATAAGATCTGAATTTGTGGTGCATTGCAAACAAATCCGTCAAGTCTACGATATTTCTCTTGGTATTTATTTTTGCTTGTATAATTTTTATCAAAAAATTATGGAGTTTTCCCTTCTATAACGATTCCGTAATACTGGAGACCAGTTTCTTCCGAAATTTATGGATCCACTGTATAGTTAGCTAAAAACTATTCTTATGAATTTACAGACCATATCATTTTTATCCTGCAGCAAATGTCTTGAAAATCCGGGGTTAAATTTCTGAGTTTTGTTGTCGAGGAAAAACAGGCAGACAAACATACCATCAGTTGAACGGATCTTCACCATATGTAACTTATGTGTTCCTCCTAACATGCGATATAATCTATGTAGTTTTGATGAAGATCCGTCCATGACTCTTTAAAGTTTTAATTCATCTCGGTGACAGACAAAGAAAGAGAGACAAGCCGACAAATTCAAAAACAGCACAAGCTCTTTGGCGGAGGTATATACACTCCTGAGCAAAAAAAAAAAAAAAAAAAAAGAGCTTCAATAACTTTTCAAATTTTCAGTTACGGTAACGTGTCGCGTTTTGAAGTAACATCACTGATTTTCAATAAAACTATTTACTCCTGCTTACCATATGAAGCTAAGTTGATCATAATATTAGTAGCCATATTGCACCTATAAGAAAAATGAGATATTCGTTGAAATTACGAAAAGTAGAATTGCAGAGATGAGTGGCATAGAGTGCAAGCTATTTTTTCCATGTCAACCAAGGAAAAAGTTACTACTTGCTTTTACGCAGTGAAAAAAAAAGTGGTATGCAATTTGAACAAACTGGTAATGGGGCCAAATAAACAGGCTCAGCCAGCACAGCCCACTACCTCAACAAAAGAGATAACTCAATGTTGAAAATGA
Source organism: Parhyale hawaiensis (assembly GCA_001587735.2). Taxonomy (NCBI): domain Eukaryota; kingdom Metazoa; phylum Arthropoda; class Malacostraca; order Amphipoda; family Hyalidae; genus Parhyale; species Parhyale hawaiensis. The sequence goes on from LQNS02000140.1 coordinate 80,372, forward strand.
CAGCTCTTTCCAGCAGAAGAAAAACCCTTGCCAATTTCAAAACCACAGATGGCGAGTCTTTTTCTCGCAGAACCACAACCAGGAGATGTAGGAAAACTGTGTACCGTTTCAGGCATCAACTTAAAAAAAAATCTTGAATACCACCCCGTCCACCGTATAATGGCTTCGGAGAGTTACTTGTTCAGATGAGTCATGGTTTTCTCTTGTGAGTAATGCTCCTGAGCGGTGTCTTCGAAGATCAGGAGATCAGGTGAGAGATTCAGAGCTGATCGTCAGTCATACATAGAAATCTAGGGACTAGAGCTTAGAAGACATTTTTAGCCCTTTGCGTTGCAGAGTGAGTTGATTCTGTGCGATAAGAGCATTACCGCCAAAGAATACATTAGGTATTTTATAGAGAAGCTCACTTTTAACCGTTCTTGAGTTGTTCTCTTCCTGTTCCTGAGCTCAGAAGAAAAAATATTCGCTGTGGTAAATAAAAATCAATTTTCACATGGACTTCATTTTTTCTCCTGAGTGTATACTAGTTGAAGGTTAAATTCGAAGATTAAAAAGTTTTGAAGCAATGAAGCAGTTCCGATGGCCACTTCACTCGCTATCAGCATTCTCCAGACCGTTCACGTCAGCTTTGCATTAGCATTGATTCCCTATAGATTAATAATTCAATACATAACGTGCATCAAGAACAATGACCAGGCAAGGAACAAAGCGCTGGATGCAGCTATTGCATCGGTGTAATTAAGCTAGATAATTATTGAAAATTTGTGACAGCTATCTTGCCTAAATTAAAAATATAATAATAATTACACAGACGTTATGTAGTAGCTCCTGTCTTTCAAATTTAATGTAAATTAAAAATTTGCTGTAATACCATCTCTTTAAAATATCAGCTTATTAAGATGCACGGTACTTAACCATAGTTTTGTTTAATTAATCCCACTAAGAAGCACCTCACAGTTAGCTTCTTACTTACATATGCATGCATTGCTTAGTTAGGCTCTCCGCCTCTCTATCAGTAGTGCACAGGAGAAAATCACGACAGCTGTGGCTCGCTGCCTCGCCAGATTTGAAACTTAAGCTCTGGAGGTGCCTGAAGTACCATTAGCGGTAGGATGGATGCTGAATTCTAGAAATAGGTTGATTCACTGGGAATCTGATTCTAAGGATAAAAAGAAGTACCAACGTGATCTCAAACATTATTAAAATCCAGACGTTTCGGATTACAAAAGTCCATCATCAGTGTTCTGAAAACGAGCAAATTAGAATTATAAAAGGGGTTTAAGAATAACAAAACAAATTTATCGAAGGTACTTAACCGTTAAAAATCATGAATTATCAATGAAACGATAGAGAGCTTCACAGCTGATGTGCATTCGTTCAACTCCGGCCTAACCAGGGCATGCCCCTCATAAAGCTTTGAACAGCTCTGCTAATTTTTAATTTATCCAAGATACATCTATCAAAGGCGTAGGCTGGTCTGACCATGGGAGGGTGCACACCTGGGGAGCCGGAACTCAAGCCTAGGGGCTATAATAGGCGTTGAGAAACAATACCAATTGAATACCACACCAATATAGTTACATATAATCATTCAAAATAATAATCGTAGATGTATAAATGCCAAATCAATCCATAAAAATTCGAATTCAGTTAGCACTCAATGTGCACACATCTCCCATTATTGTCCATTTCACAGTGTGTTCATTTACATGCAGTTTCTTTTCTCGCCCGTGATGGCCATACATCACTAAACTAGCTACATAGTAGAAAACTAAGTCTCGATTTGAGAATTCAGCCGAAGTCACTGGGACTGATTGAGTCATGAATGTTAATAACACGATCAAGATCTATATGTTTATGTAGTGAATGTTGATGAGGGCCATTAATGAAAGTCTCACTTGAACCATAGTTGATCTCAGGTATGAACAGCAGCGTGGCATTGCGTTTGCACTCTTTTCACACAAATAGGAGGCCAAGAAAGGGTGCAGAAAATCTGCTGAAGAGTAGAGATACTTAAAAATGTCATAAGATCACAATCTTTGACGCCTTCGGCGAGGGAATTAGGTCGTTTTCCCAGTGGCATCTCTCTATAAAATGCGGGGCATTCCAAAAGTAATGCCCCGTATATTTACACCCTGAAGGGATCCGAGTGGATTGCAAATTACGTTGTAGTGATGACTGTACTTGAGAACGCATAACCTGAGAGCTCCTTTCTTTGTACCTGATATTGACGATGTGACACTCGCACATAGCCATCCCTGTAATGGACGTGCATCATGCAGAAGCAAAAATTCGTCATTGAATTTCTCCATGTACAAAAAATGGAACCAATATACAGTCACAGGCACGAGGTGGAAGTTAACGAAGATAATGCAGCAGTTGCTGTCAGCCCATTTAGGAAATGGGCTCGTTGATTTCAGATTGGCCACAGAGTTGTGAGTGACAAAGTGCGCTCGGAGCTCGGAGCGCCATGCACAGCCACCACCCCAATTGAAAAGAAAGAGCAACCCATCCACTCCGATCGGCAGATAACGGTGAATGAAATGCGTGTAGAGTTGAATGTGGGTGTCGGCAAAGGTAAAGTCAACTTGACCTCACCCTCCATTAAAAAAAACACACGCTCAGGAGTAGGTACGCCTGCAGTCGACTACGGGTCAGTAACCCGTATCCGGAGGTTGGGCACAATTGTGGGCAGCATATCTGTAGATTTGTCAGTATCCGGGAAACCAGCAAGCGGATACGGGTTAAGAATATGGCGCAATCGACGGAAGGAGAAATCACCCGCATTCCCTACCCTCCCTATTTCTTGGGGAAGGTTAAGTGCCCTCACGGTAGGTGTGCACACTAAGCAACTGCCGACCAAGCACACCAAGTGGCACAAAGAACGCTTACCTGGCATGGTAGGGATCCTGTGGCCTTCAGGGCCAACAGCCAAGCACGCAAGCTTGCTGCTACCGTGGGTGCACTATAAACGATGTTGTCATCCCTAAGATACAGCAAAGTGCATGTGCTAGGTGGGTTCCACGAACGCTCAAGCAGGAACAAAAGGACCACCAATAGGATATCTTTCAAGACTTGTTGGACAGCTGCGAAGCCGAACGTGACGGATTCTTGGACCGAGTTATCACTGGTGAAGGGACGTGGTGAGCCGAAGTCGAAACGACAGTCACTGAAATAGCACCACCCATACTCCCCAACAAAAAAAAAAGTTCAAAACACAGACATTTGCAGGCACAGTGATTCTCTGAATCAGAGGCGACTTTCAACTATGACCGTTATGTTTTTAAAGTAGAAGGCAAGGATTCCCCGTGTAAAGCCAGAAAAAATGAAACATTCCCTTTGCAACACGCCAACGTCAGGTCATACACCATCTTAAAAGCTAAGGAATTTGCTTAAAAGTCCGGCTAGACGATACCGATTGTGCAACCCACCCCAGCCTACGCCCTTGTCTACTATAGCGTACCGTTCGCACACATCAAGTTATAGTTATGGCCACTGAAACCTAAATTCAAGAAACAAACAATGACGTTTCGCGTTTTGTGTGCTAGTGACCAGCAGTGATCTGTGATAAGGTGGGCGACAAAACCAGCCCTGTTTCTTCAAGAAAACAGCGAAAACACACAGCTAAATACTTTTCCTATTTCGCCATAAACACAAATTTTTTACTAGTGCTAGTCCAGCTGTTTTACGCTGTACGACTAGTCATTTATTGCCAACAGAAATTCTTGAGATAAAAGCCAAAAGCTATTTCCATTTCAGTTATCTTAATTACTCCACTCCCAACTATTCCCTTCCTCGTTACTATATTTCTATTTTATCTTGTGCATATCTATTTTATTCCTATTGTATTTTAGCTATTTCCATCCAAGAGCTATTTCCATTTTAGTATTTCCATTTTTAAGGTGTTATTCCAACAGTTGTGCCTTTTTCTAAAGGGCATGAATGACTTATAGGAAGTCATGAAGTAACAGCCAGGAGCTATCGTATTTTCTATGCTATTTATAATTACACGGTCGTGAGATAGCGGACGAGATTCTGAGCGGTTACAAGTAGCGTAAATTCCACCACGTGTAATAACACCTTGTCTTACATATGAATTATTTTTCTAGTTTACATTACTAATAACTAATTTAAACCTCTTCCTGTGGTGAAACCGACACAAATCTATTACTTGCTTTTACTTTATTACGACTTACAATTTGTCTTTCTATGATGCCAGACATAGTATTTTGTGTTATATAATTACTTTGCAGTTATTTTTTTGAAGACTCTCTTTAATGAGACGACACAAATTAGATCACTCTACACAAATCGTTTAGAGCTGCTCCTGGGCCGACACTGCTACAACTGTGTTAATTCACTCCCCTTAATTTGTTACAGCTACTCCGACGAAAATATATCTATATTTCTGCTTGTTCACTCCACATGGATTTTTTACAGCTACTCCCGTTACGACGCTGCTAGAGTTATGTTAGTTCACCCACATGAATTGTTTACAGCTGCTCCTCCTGTGATGACACTGTTATATTTCTAATATTTGATTTCATTTTTAATTCCTTTAGTGCTACTCCAGTCCGGACGCTGGCAGTACCCCGGAACCAAATCACCCTCCAGGGCCCCTCCGTGTCCAATAAATGGCCCCCGTCCCTTTGTATTGCCCTCATCGGTTTCTTTCCTTAGGAGACAAATTATGCTGGTGATGCTAAGGGGCAGTTGCTGACGTCATGCCTGCCGTCTATGACGTCAGCAGAGCCACGGACTATTAAAGCTGATGAGTCAGTATAAACGGGCCGGTGTCGGTGGAAGTGTTGCCAGACTGACTTTGATGTGGCCGCTAGGGTGTCAGAGAACCGAGATATGCCAGCTGGGGGGTTTCTCGTTGATAGAGGGAAAATTTGAGGAAATGAATGAGATGTCATTTCATCGGAATACTTAGCTGTGAAAATATGAAATGTCATAAGCGGCATGATGATTTTTAAAGCCTTTCGCTTCATTTATTTTCAGTAATTAAGATATTACTAATGTTATCAAGGCTAATTTTTTCAATAAAACGTAGTTCTTAATGAAGAAAATGACTGCTGGGTGATGCATATCGGATCCAATAATATCGATGTCGGACTAAAGACAAATAACAGTAACCTTGCGTTTGCTATGCAGCAAAGTGACTTAGTCTCCTAACACATGAGAACCGGGTACACAAGAGAGTAAAAGTACCAAATTTAGTCCTTGTAATCACTAAGTAGAATTGGGAGTAAAACTAAAGCAATGCGCGTCTTACCCCTCGCCTGGAGTTTACTGTTTCATTCTGATCACCGCATCCTTGTAAAGATGTTAATGAAATAGAAAGAATCTAACAGAAAGAAAGCAACAATATTAATAGCTTAATTGTACAGTAAATCAAAGGAGACCAGCCTGCAAGAGCTCGGACTAATCCCTCTCGAGCAGCTACGGTTCAGAGAACAGCTTATACAGGCACCTAGCTGCAGGACGGCACGGATGTTCCGATAGTGCGACTCTTCCATAAAATGTTGATCTCCTTCAAAATAATTGGCGAACGCCCAAACAATTATGACGAATATCTACATCGGGCGGGCAGTTTTCTCCATACTTAATAGCGAATATTTGAAATAGGCTTCCTGCTAATGTTCTGAGAGTACAATTAGTGGAAACGTACAGTCAAACATCGTTTTCAAAAACACTGACAGCAACGCCCCCGGCAGTTTCTTAACCCTCCTCCACATCTCGTTGTTATTTAAGCTCGAGTTGCTGTATCCTTTAGCGGCTGCTACATCTATACTCTTCCTCAGCCAAGCGAAGGCAAACCATCAGTATGTATTTCCATCAATCTGCTTCACCTGGTCATGTATGGACCCTCGTCCCATAGGCTGTGGGTTTTCGGTCGTGAATTTGCTATTATTAAGGTGATGACGATAGCTCAGAGTGGTACGACGCCTAGGCTGTGATTTTTCTCTGGGACTGAGTAACTAGTTCTTATCTTATCCATTCTCAAATCTATTCTTATGCACAAAAAACAAGAACTAAATCGTTTTGGTCTAAATTTGCGAAGAGTTACTTTATCAAGTAATTGGATGTTGAATGTTATTCCTTGATATAATATGCAATGAATTCTTATTTTTATGTTTAATTTCAATTATGAATCTATTATTTACGGAATAGAAGGAAGGCTGACGGGAATTTTTACTATTATTTGCAGAAGTTTGGCCTATTTACTTTCTGACTTAACCGACTGCTTTTATCGACTTTTACTAAACAATGATGAGACCAAAAGAAATAACTCCGCCAAGGCGGTTATGTTTTCGTCGGAATTTGTATGTTTGCCTATTTGGACGTCAGTCTTTTTCTAAGATAACTCAAAAAAGTTATGGACTCAAAATATTATGGATCTATACAAAATTTACAGGAAATTGGAGGAACCGAGGATTAACTTATTGGGGTTTTCCTTGGTAACATAACTCAAACAATTATGAACTTATTTTCATGAAATTGAGAAGAGCAATTGACCAAATTTTGTCATGAACTGTCAGTCCGTTTGTCTCTTTTGTCTACGTGTTTGTTTTTGTGTTTACCAGAACTTAACTTCAATAAGTTATGGACAGATCTGCATGAAATTTTCAGGAATTGTTAGAAATGTTAAAGGGCATAAATGATCAAATTTTGGTGACAATCGCTTTCCGTGTTTGACTAGATGTGTATCAGTACATAACTAAAAAAAAAGTTACGGACATAGACCCAGAACATTACAGGAAATGTAATCAATATCAAGAAGCATAAATGACTGTAATTTTTGGTGGCAATAAAAAACTCCTAGTTTCAAGTACAATTTCAATTTTTCATTACACTACCTTGCTTGGCAGAGGTATGTGCCGTCAGAGTTCTTCACTAGTGTGATATATGATCGAAAAACACAATGGACTACGCTTTTTGTATATGTGTCCAATACGTACAGTTCTTGAAAATCGGTCCTTTGCTGGTGCGGTTGACGAGTCATTTGTATAATGGTGGGAAAAGCAAGGTGTAGAGGCTCAAATTAATTGATTAGGGCCATAATTCGTACGAATTTCATAAATGTAAGTCCAAATGTCGTAGATGTGAGAGATTTTACATTTAGGTTACAAAATTACTTTACTCGAGTAGATATCATCAGTGATACGAAACTATTAGGGCGAATTTGATATTTTTACAATGCTTGTTCATATCTATGTAAGTAAATGCGTATTTTTTGTTGTACATTATAACATTATTTATTAATTAAATTTAATTGAATTTGGAGTCGTCTAACAATTTGATAAAATGCAGTAACAGATGTCATTATATGTCCATTTGTGATGTATCTGGTTATCAGAAATTTCACTGTAGACATATTCATCTCTATTACCCATTTTCGTATAGTTCTTCACCGATGCCAAACTACTACTATCCCTGACATTTATTAAGACAGTTCTTACCACTACAAGCAATAATTGAGTATAGTCCAAGTGTCGTGAATTTACTGTTGCAATATGTTTACTTCATTCAATTTCAGGCATGCTGCTTAAATTTGGCTGCAGACATTACTTGTGTTCTTGGGATTCACTAAGAAACATCAGCATCCAAGCACGTTAAGGATAATCTATATTATAATTCTACTCGAGGCTCCGTCTGTACGTCCGTTCATATGTCTGCACGTTACGCTTTTCAGTATAAGAGAGGGAGAAAGCTTACCTACAAGAAGCTCTGATTTTTGCTCGAAGGAAGATCAACGGTTACTGTCTTCCTTTTGATCCTTAAAAAAAATTCAGCCAGCTTGGAAGGAAAGACATGAAGTTAATCTCACCCTTATAATATTTATTATTTTTCTTTTTTTCACGTCAAAATAATATTCGCTTTGATGGTGGCGGACGACATTAAAAGGGCTAGATACGCTTTGAGAGCTCAGACCGGTAGGTAGTATTGGGCATTTTCACTCTAAAAATTATTTTTTGAAATGAATGTGAGTCGTCTAAAGAAATACAATGACCTGCTGAGAAAAGAGGGTTACGATATTATGAGTGAAGACACTGGCCGAGTCCGTTGGACTGTGTTGTATAGCTATCGCATCAAATAAAAGAGAGAAATTCTGGGCTACTGATCAATGTCCACGTGTCCGGTAATAGTGCAAGAAAGAAGAAAAAATCGGATTTGACAACAAGAATTGAAATGTGTAAGATTATGAAGGGCTAAATTAGCTGTACAGTGTGGGAAACAGCGCTTAGAAAAGGCGTGTAAGTACACAGAGCAAAGCGCTTGGAAAAAGGCGTGCAAGTACACAGGGGAACAATGCAAAAAGCACCTTCGTACCTATATGTCGTTATCAAAACACACGTGCGAACTCTTTGCTGGCAGAACAAATGCGAGATTCACAGGTGACGTCAGGCTACTCAGAGAGGTTAAATGAGGTGTTAAGGTATACTGACTGAGTAACTGTATACAGGGCTAAGTGGCGGACATCACTGTAGTTTAGACGAGGTGAGTTAAGTCAGAAACGCTGTCTCAGGTCAAACTAAGGTAAGTGAAAACAATTAACTGTGGAATTTCCACGGGTCCCGCTAGTCTCTCCATAAAACAGTAGCAGCATTGAAACCGATACAATATTTGCTATATCTTAAATTCTCTGCCGACTCTTTTATCAGGATCTCATTTAAGAACTCCGTTAAGGAAAATCTATGATATTTACTTCAGTATGACAATTCCGTCATATGAGGACTAGATGAACTGACACGGAAGAGAGGGGCTACAGATACTGATGTAAAATGTTACCATGTAGGCACTTGTTCAAACATTGGATTATTTAAACATTAAAACGAGAACTTTATTAATCTAAAACGGCGCAGATCTCTATTTTTTAGATTCTGCTGAAAAAAAAAATCCTGGAGAAGCTTATCCAAAAAGTATGCTATGCTGACACAAACTGATATCGTACGGCCGCTGAAAAAATGTAAATTAGGCAAAAACTGGTACAAAAGGTATATTCTAGAGAAACTGGTACAAAAGCACATATAGCAGGCCAAAACTATGGTATAGTTTTTTAATAACTGCAGTTTCTTGAACATTAGGAATAGGATTTAGCTAAACTTAGGAAAAAAGAATCATTGTCTAAACTAAAAAAAGTCGTATAAATTTCAGTTGTTTTTGAGAGATACGAAAAAAGTTGAGAGCGAATGAACTTCATAGAGAAACGTATGCCAAAAAACAAGAACTTGCTCCAGAAGAAAGTTTCACTTGTAACGAATTTTTACTTTCTGAATAGAACAGAAAACATAAGTAACTTAATATGTTGTGAATAAGCCTAAATTTTTTTATACAAATGAACGCCTCCTGATGCAACGCTTTGCAAGCTGAGGGCATTCCCACAAACAACGCGCACCTACCTCAAAGTATCAGAGGGTAATATGTCTATTTTAAGTTTTGTATTTTCTTTCATCATACATAGGACGAAAAACTGTATTAAACACGAGTATCTGTCACAAATTGTGCCTCTTCTATAGTGTCTCTACTTCAAACCTTCAGAGAGTACATATTTATTTCAAGTTTTGAACTTTCTTCTTAAATTGTATAAAATGAAAAAGAATTAATCATGCGTGTCTGTCAAAAATTGTCCTACTTCTTTAGTTTCTAACTGGTTAACACAAACTACCTACGTGGGTAAGTTTCCACGTCTACAGTAAATCTTATCCTATGTATTAGTTTTAAGGATATATTAGTTTTAAGATTGTCACTTGTAAAAAAAAAATGAATACCTCAGGATGCAGCACCCTGTTTTTTGAGCACTGCATCCATATGAGACAATAAATGATTTCTGTTTTTTTATTTTGTTTTTTGGAGTAATATTTCTGTATTTCTCGAGAAGTTGAAGCCATGAATAGTTAGTGTTTGTTGGATTCCTAGCCGTAACACGTGTTCCCACAGTGTGCCAAGGATTTCAATCTGATTTCAATCAAGACTGTCTGGTGGCCAACGCATCAATTGAGAATATTACTCCTGATAGTTCATGACGAACTTTGCCGTGTGCATGGGTAAGATCGTGTATGGGATATTGTATGTCCGATGCTTAATTTTAGAGTGTTGGAGTAACATGTTTTCTAAATATGTCCTTGTACATTTCTGCATTTACCGAGAGGAGTAGTCCCATGATTGGCAAGCATTGCAAGCATCACGACACTGCCACCTCCACACTTAACAGGTTTTTTAGTGCGCTCGGCGTCCAATCTTTTTACCAGCGCGCCTTCTTTAGAATATTTTCCCATCAGAACCAAATAAGTTGTATTTGTTTTCATCGCTTAAAACAAAAAAAAAAAAAAACCGTATTCGTGTGACGACAGGACGCGCTTATCGAAGAACACAAATCTGTACGACTCGTTTTGCTGATTAGAATTTTTTTTTTCACTGGCGATCGTGCTAACGAGCTAACTTTGTTGAAAAATCTACTGACAGATTTCCTGGACATATTGATATTGGAAGTAGCATCAACTTGCATCGACATGCTTTCTGTAGATTTGCAATAATTTCTAGCTGTCAATTAACGGCTTTATTAACCTTCGGCGAAGTTTTTCTCGTTCTACCCATTTTATTGGTGGTAGATACAAGGCCAACCAATGTCCTTTTACAACTTTACAATTGTTCTAACGACACTCTTATTCGTTAGTGGACTGTTGATCGAGATAGCTGATCTTGTAGACGAAACACCTCTAGTCACTCTCGTGTGAAAGGCCATGTAAGGACCCGTCCACCCGAGTGTCTTTTCCTATTCATTGCGCCTTTTTACTGCCACTTGTAGTGCACTGAGCCAACTTATACTATATGGCAGAGGAGAGCCGCTGTCGAGATGGGATATTCCTAATTGTGCCTCTTGGCCGACTACCATCACTGTGCAGATCGCCTTTTGGCGGAAACGGTAGTTAAACAAATCAAATGATTAATTATCAAATGATAATTCACTTGATGAAAAGCGTCCTATTATGAGATACAAACACATGATTTAGGTCGTCCTGTATGTTACTGTCATACTCATTGGATAATATTGTATGTAATAGTAGTTAGTCAATCAGGCGAAATAGTGTTAAGACATGCAGATGTTTTTTTTTTCATTGGGAGGAAATGACTGCATTTACCGTATTTTTATGTAATAATAAAATAATGTAATGTAAATAATGTGATAAAATAAATAATAATAAAATAAGAAGCTACCATCTATGGCAACCATGCGTAACTGCGTGCTCATATTTCAGTTATAAGCTTATTTTTATTATCATGCGTTGAATTGGGCCTGATTTTCTAATCCTATACAGTGGTATTTTCAATTGATGAACGGACGAAACTAAAGACCGTCCTGAGTGCCTTCTCGAGAACTCTCCTAAGTGCCTTCTCCGCAGGGATGTTACAGTTGGCTGCAATTACTGCTGAAAAGTTTATTTCTATAAAGTTACGTAGGTTCTCTACCTATATTTCCCCCTTTCTGTTCTGCAATTCCTGCTGAAAAGGTTAGTTCTATAAAGTTACGTAGGCTCTCTACCTATTTATCCCCCTTTCTGTTCCGTGAGGTGAACTGTTGATCGAGACAGCTGATATCGTATGCGGGGCCCCTCTAGTCTCTCGTGTCGTAGGCCATGATAGGAGCCGTCCAGTCGAGTGTCTTTCTCTATTGTTTGCGCCTTTTTCCTGCCAGTAGTAGTGCACTGTGCTAACTTATACTATATGGCGGAGGAGAGCTGATGCCGATTTAGGATATTCCTAATTGCATCTCCTAGCCGACTAGCATCGCAGTGCGGATTGCTCTTTGGCAGATGTGGTAATTCACTTGATGAAAGCCGTCATATTATGAGATATATGTAAATACATAATTTCCAATTTACATGTTTGTACTGTGGGTCGTGCTGTGTAGTGCCGCCACACCTATTGGATGATACTATGTGTGTTGGTATTTGGGCAATCGGGTGAGGTAGTGTTGGGCCATATGGATCTTTCATCGGGAAGCAGTAACTGCATTTCCCATTTGCTTCGCTTTACTTGAACGAGCTGTGATATTCGCAGAAACATAATCATATATTATATTTTGTTTTGCTTCTCGTGCGAGGGTGATCGTTGGGTAGCAAGCACTGTTGCGGAGCCGGTTCGGTTAACTCGTTTGGTATGCGGTGGCACTGAGCCATGAAGATAAGGTTGTGAATTTGTAGCTGTAGTGTTGCCGGGAAGTGAATGTACATAGAATTTTTACAGTAAGCTGTAATATAATAATCCAAGAATACCTTCCGCCTGTGGAGGGATAAATGTTAAATAAATAAATTTTACACATGTATTGTAATAGAACTATTATTATATGAATACTTTCCTATGGGGAGAAATAAATGTTTTTTAATTTGAATTTTGAATTGATTTTGAAAATTAACATGTATTAGTTGAGTCACAATATACCAATGTGTGAACCTATTGCTACCATAGACATAGGTCGTTGTACAAAATATAGATTGTAGAGTAGAATGGGGCTATAAATTTGCTCCGTAATCTGTAAGGCTCATTGCGATAACGTTTTACACTAGTTTACTGAACAAGTATTGTAATAGTATCATTATATGAAAACCTTCCTAGGGGGAAAAATAAATGATATTTCTTTCTTTCTTTCTTTCAGACGTCTTACTACTGCTATAACCTTGCTTACTCAGTGCATCTAGTCGTTTCTTAATTCAGATATTAATTTGTACAACTTTGTGGTAATGACAATTAAGTGATGCTTATAACCTGAAAATAGAACTCATTACCTCCGCCAAGAAGGTTATGATTTTGTCGATTCGTCTGTCTATTTGTTTGTCTATCCCTAACGTAACTGAGAAAGTTATGGACGGATTTTGTTTAACTTTCAGGAAAGATCCATTCAACCGTTTGTTTGTTAGTCTCTGTTGTCTCGGTAGCATAACTCTAAAGTTATTGAGCAATTTTAAAAAAAATTGCAGAAGTTATTGGGGTACTAGTAGAGGTGCAAATGACCAAATTTTAAGGTAGATATGATTGTCCATTTGGTTGTTTCTCGCTGTTTATTTTTATGGTTGTCAGTAATATAACTCAAAAAGTTATGAACGGATATGCATGAAATTTTATAGAACTGGAAGGAATGTGAAAAGACATAAATCACATACTTTTGGTGATGATCGGTTGAACTATTTGTCCGTTTGACTAATGCTTGTCAAAAATATAACTCAAAAAGTTATCAATGGAACGGCATCAAGTTTGCAGTACTTGTTAGAAATACTAAGACACAAATGACCAATTTTTCGGTGACCATCTGTTTGTTCGCCTGTGTGTCTGACACATGTTTACAGAACATAACTCAAAAAGTTACAAACGGATCTTTAACAAAATTACAGAAGCTGTTATAGCTATTATGAGTCATACTTGACCAAATTTTGGTGATGGTTAAGAAGAAATCCTATTTTCAGGAACTATTTGAATTTCTTTTTAATATTACCTTGTTTGGCTAAGATATGCACTCTCAGAGTGCTCTAGCTCGTAAATGTTCCTACGAAGAAAATAAGAAATGAAGCGCGCATAGAAGCTGACACAAAAAATTGTGATACAGACTCTATAGAAAATGTTCGTTATGGAGAAATTAGCTTAAACACTATGTTTTCAAGAGCTGATAGAAAAACTATGTTATGCCGTAACTTATACAATAATTAAGCTATACCCAAGGCAGCAGCAGGCTATGCAGATCTGTACTGCATGTCTTCCGTAGGTAGTCAATAAATAAGCCTGTCGCTTCTCGGCCGGTAGCACTTATAGATAATAGCTCGCTGGTGACACATCTACCCAGTGATCAGTTGCGTTGCCATTGTACTGCATCGACATCCCTGTCTCGCAACTTATTACAGTACTACATCAACCTGTACTGATATCGCCCTTGTATCATATCAACCATAGTCTGAAGAGTACAGTTATTGCTTACCTTCTTCGAGTTTTACTTCATCCCTACGGTATAGAGGACCCTCTTCACTCTGAGATAGACACGTCTCGAAAGGTATCACAATCATAGAGGAACACGCAGTTGTTCATACCCGTAATCTCCGTATGCATATTGGCTTGACTGGTGTACTAAATGAGCCGAGATCGAGCGAGGAGCCAGCCGAGCGGTCTTTGTGCAATCCAGCGTGCTCAGTCAGCAAATTTACTTGGTATGCACAGCTACGTGGGGCACTTGCCTTCCCAGGAATGGGAGGATAGGAGAGCCAGGTCGTTGAAGCATTCGCTACGGCGCTATAGTTCTCAAATACCTATAGTCGGCTGCAGCTGTACTTACTCCTCTGGGGCCAGTTAGCCTATATCTGCAGCACGAACCAGTGCGTGTTGGTTTCCCAGTGGAGGGTGCAGTCAAAGTTGACCTTACAATCTTACACAAGCAGACACAAAAACTACTTCATATATTAGCTGACACAAAAACTATGCTTTACAGTAGATTACAAAGAAACACTGCACTGTTATACGGAAATTAGAAAAAAAAACTCATACAGCAGCTGGCACGAAAACTGTACTACAAAAAAACTAGTACAAAAACTGCAGTCTAGAAAAACTAGCACAAAGCTTAGGTCACACGTGAGCTGACACAAAACTACCTAATACCTATGAAAACTAACACAAAAACTCTGTCATACAGAAGCTGACACAAAAACTTTGCCATGGCGAAAATAACACGAAAACGTAGATAGAAATCGCAACTAAAGTTACAATTGGGCTGAAAGTTTAGTTAATGGCTCCCCAGGCGGACGGTGAACTCTGGGTAATTAAGGCCCTTTGTCTTGTCTGTCAGGGACAAAGCAAATTATTGCTGGTAACTCACCAAAAATAAAGGAAAGAAAAAATGAGATTTCTCAACAGGAGTGAAGATGTCGTGGTTAGTTGTTTATTCTATTGCAGTTTGAGGCAATTATAAAGTCAGCGTCAGCCCAAGTAAACAAGTCATGTGATGCTACTTAGGCAACAGTCTTGCCTAAAACTTAGCTATAGCTCAAGGTAAATAAGACAAACAAAAAATTGGTACAATGAAATATTCTCAGTTGTAATATTCTCTGTTGTAGTATCCATAGTTGTGATATGCCCCGGTGTGAGTATTAACTCCGTGCGTATACCAGTTCTTATTTGAATCGTCACAGTACTTGGTGGTAAGGGTTAACTTCCATGCAGCGCAATGTGTTCAGGCTACAGTACAGAATGGTGAAGGAATGTCGTTAAGAACTTCTTGCTTATAAACAAAACTTATAATACCTATAGAATGCAAGCATAAGTATGAATGTATGCTACTTGAGAGGAAGTTATAGTAAGCTCTTGTGTACAGACAGCTAAGTACGAAGTCTGTATCGTATCGGAATAAATGCTGGGTGGCTTCTTGAAGAGGCTCCTAATATACACATGACTTCCGGACCCCATTTGCGAAAGCCGGCAGGCCGTAAGCAACTTGTGTCCAAAATGTCTGGCTACAGTATTTGTTTTCTCTGGCTTGGGGTCTCGTGGATCATCTCTCGTGCTCATGACTGTAACATTTCCTCAATACACTAAAGCTCTCCGAGTTTTTCAGCAAGTCAAGAAGCTGGCTGTCGGAGANGTGAGACGTAGCTGAGCGAAAGCTTTCAGCCGAGCCCGGGGGTTGGAGATGCTCAACTTGCGCTTTTTTCCTGTCAGTAGCGCACTGACCACTCTTGAGACCTACCGGCAGAAAAGCCGAGACAAAATCATTGACAACTTAGAACGCGCCCTAGTCGGCGCACGAGCCTGTGGTTAAACACAGGAATTGTTCGGCGCGATATAGGCAGTGTGCCACTGAAGCGCTAGTAAAACTTCTACTACTACTACTACTACAAACTTGGGCTAGGGTTGAGTTTAAGGGTCGGAGGTTCCATTTAGTCGGCAGGCCGTAAGCACCGGCAGGCCGTAAACAACTTGGGTTCGTGTTGAGTTTAAGGGTCGGACGTCCCATTTAGCCGGCAAGCCGTAAACAACTTGGGTTCGTGTTGAGTTTAAGGGTCGGACGCCCCATTTAGCCGGCAGGCCGTAAACAACTTGGGTTCGTGTTGAGTTTAAGGGTCGGAGGTTCCATTTAGCCGGCAGGCCGTATACAACTTGGGTTCGTGTTGAGCTTAAGGGTCGGACGTCCCATTTAGCCGGCAGGCCGTAAACAACTTGGGTTCGTATTGAGTTTAAGGGTCGGAGGTCCCATTTAGCCGGCAGGCCGTAAACAACTTGGGTTCATGTTGAGCTTAAGGGTCGGAGGTCCCATTCAGTTCGCCGTTAAATTATTTATATGTTTACAAGCCAGCATATCTCCAGGCCTCCGGTTGCTGGAGTTTGAGTGACAAATTTTACTGACAGCATCGCCAGAAGGTTCATAAGGATGTTGCGCGCGTTTGGTGGATTTGCGCGATCGATCNGCCGTTAAATTATTTATATGTTTACAAGCCAGCATATCTCCAGGCCTCCGGTTGCTGGAGTTTGAGTGACAAATTTTACTGACAGCATCGCCAGAAGGTTCATAAGGATGTTGCGCGCGTTTGGTGGATTTGCGCGATCGATCGCGCAAATCCACCAAACGCGCACAACAAGGATGCTGCCGGTCGCTCAGGTTTAGCGACCGGCTTAGTTTAGTTTAATTTATTTTAAGGTTATTTTTAATTTAATTTAGTTCAAGTTTTAACAAGAATTACTGCCGTCATTTTATGTCAGCAAGAAACAAAGAGCAAACTGAAATAAATAGCTGATTTTCCTCGCATCTTTAGAATTGAAATTATGCTTATAATTACATGAATATTTCTACAGTATAAGCCGTGTTAGAATTAAATTATTATCTGCTAATCTCAAAAGCAACAGTTTCCAAATTAATCAATGCTTTCGCCACGTGTGAAATCTTTGAACCCGTGTCTTCTTCCATTTAAGTCTATGAATTTTTAAAAAATGTATAATTATCTTCATACGACCGATGTTCATGTTTTCTTACCTCCTTAGTCCAAAAGTTTCCTCGGGAAACGAACGTTTTTGCAATTCTCGGCAGAAGTGAGGCATGTGGTGTTAACTCTATACATAGTGACGTACTTAAAATTAAACAACGTAGTACACGAGTTTCCTAACCGTTGGCAGATTGGAAATGTAATTATTGCCAGTGTTTCTTCAGTTTTTGTACTGAAGACTGGTTACTTGCTAAAATAATTCTACTATTCAATAAGACAAAGTTTCATGGTTAGTTACTTGCTTGGTTGACATAGCCACTCTGATGTGAAGAATTAGTTGCGAAAAACTCATGCTCTGAGATGCAAGGGGGCCGCCGTTAGCAACAATAAAGACGGCACGATATCGAAGGCACTTCTGGCTTTACCAAGTTTGATGCCCTGTGGATGTGTATACTTTGCAGGTTGTTTTTTTTTCTAGCTACATGTTCTCTATACGACTGAGTTTCCTATCCCGCCGTTCTTAATACATTGGTCATATTTTTACATTGGCTGAATTTCTTTTTATCAGTAGAAACTGTACACTGAAGAGAGGCTCAGTATTTTCAATTGTTACTGTAGCCAAATTTTGATCTTGTTATGGTCACTTTCGTGATGCGCTGCTAAGCGTCACCTCTGAATTTCCTAGGTCGAACTTCATTTCCTGGGCTTTACTCGACCTTCAGAGAACTAAAAATGCTTTTTTTGATTCCAGGGAGGAAATTCTGCTACCCCGAACTGATTTTGTCACTAATTAGAAGTTTTGTTGAATAAAATAAGATCAAGCCAGTAGGTATGAAGTATTTTTGGCCACAAAATCCGTTCTATAAACACTAACAATCAATAGGTTCATCATAAACTCATAGCCGTTATTTTTATGGCAATGGGGTCGAAACACAGGGAGAGAAATACAACCGTAACCCTGACTCAACTTGGTCATTCTCGACTGAAAATGTTATAAACTTGGTAATTATTAGAAGACAGTTTCTTACGAGCATGCAATATATAATATTTTATTACTCAAAGCTTCAGTACTTGCAGGCATAGCTTGCACTCTATCTCTGACAAAAAAAAAAAAAGATCAGTTTGTGCCTGAAATTGTTTTGTAGCAGGCTCCAGAAGAAGACGTGACTAGTGGTGAAACATTTGTTAAATATAATTGTGAATGCAAATCCAGAGATTTGTCAGGCGGGTGCAATTCAGAACATTTTAAGGGCTAGCAAAGATAAAAAGGTCCACTATCCCAGCTATGTTACCTTCATGTTTTCGTTTGGAACCCCTCAGAGGCATTTCAACCAATCAACAAACATAAATATTTTCCCCAAGAGTTGGTCACGTTCGTATCTACGACATCCATGGCTGACATTTGCAACAAAAATTTTGGCAATGCAGCATAAAATGTGACGCTTTTCCCGCTGTGTAGCATTTGAAAACATGTTTTTGTAGACCCACAGTCGTGTTTATAAAAGCACAAACAAGACATGCGGGCGCTCAGTAGTACGCATAGGAGCAAACAGACTCATGTGAACCTCCTCGGCTTAACAGGAATTTTTGGGAGAAATGGATGGAAAGATACATAAAATATTTGACTTTTTAACTATTCAGCAAGTAGCTAATAGTGAAAAGTAAGGTGAATAAGCTTGAGCAGAGCTAGTAAAATAACCAATTGAAGTAATTTTTAATCACTTTTACAGCTTCTAGGCCCGTGTAGTAGCTGAGGACCCGTTCATCCAGAGCTCTTGGTGTTCATCGTAGCCTTTACAATAGAAAATAAGCTCGTGGAAAGTAAGTTGCAATAAGAGGGCAGAAAATGGAAGAGAACCTTCTATTTTTCCATTTCAGTTGAAACACAAGTCTTAATGCTATTTCTAGCTGAGCCTTGCCTATTGTAATTATGTAGTGG
Source organism: Parhyale hawaiensis (assembly GCA_001587735.2). Lineage (NCBI taxonomy): Eukaryota > Metazoa > Arthropoda > Malacostraca > Amphipoda > Hyalidae > Parhyale > Parhyale hawaiensis. Next base: position 99,269 of record LQNS02000140.1, read on the forward strand.
TAAGCAGTATTACAAGTTCAGCTTAATTAACATGCAGTCAGATATTTAATTCTTAATTTGACCTAGATTTAATCAATTATTCAGTTGTTGATAAAATCAGTTACGAGTTGAATATTAGCACAAATCGGTTGAGACTGCTGTACAAGAGTTGTGTATAACGCATACATGGTGTTGCCGCTGTAAAAGCATGTACATATTTCATACAAAAAATGATAGAAATAATATTTGTGTTGCACGTACATACATGTCGCTCCAATACGAAGGCTTCTTTTTATGTAACATGCTACATAGACGTCGTTCTATGAACGGCTCTCATTCTACAGAAAATTGCCTAGTTACGGAATTTTTATTCTATATATTTTTTTCTTACAAAGAGCATTAATCTCATTCTTCGTGATTGCACAAACTCTCACTTTTGCAGTGCAACTTTATTATCTGCTGTAGTAATATTTCAGAGAATAAATGACATAGAGTTAATAAGAGAATGATGTTCCTGCTTTCAACAAGAAACTAAATCCTTGCTCACATCTTCAGCATCTGTAGAGAAAATCTTAACGCTGAAATGTTAAGAATCAATAAAAATGTTCAACTAAGAGTAAAATGCAAGCTACTGTAACTACAGTATCATATCGAATGTTATATAAAAGTTTCTTTCCAGTAGCTTAACGCCATTGTATGTAAAGTATGTTTGAAAATTTACTTGCCTGAAGATTGTAACTAATCTTACTTTTCCCGTTAATTTTTTATGTTTCTGAAATTTTGGAACATCAGGGTTATTTAGTTGAAAAAATAAATATTATTTCGGGTATTTCATTGCAATGAAATTTTGTAATATTTTTTTAGCATTGTTTATAACACGAAAACTGTAGTACTAAAAGTTGTTTGGATTTTAAATTTATTAACAAAGCAACAATGAAAATAAAAGCTCAACTAACACTTTAAACAGTCATATCTTACTCCATCTGCTGTGTTTCTACTGTGTTGTACTCTCCGCTAATGTTAGTACTGCATGATACCGGTACATCTATGTACTTCAACATGTTGTACCATGAGGTGCACAAGGAACATGATACATACCCTCTCTGACCATACACTTTTACTTCTGCCATTGTTGCGCTGCTTTGATGTCATGTATGCTGCTTTCCAATGGTCAAAAATATTTTCAAAAGATCGAAAGAACATATCAGCCTGGCCTTGTATACGTTACAACATCAGAGCAAAGGAACAGAGCTGGGTTATTGCAGAAGCCATGGCTGGACGTTCGCTGGCGTAGGCAGAGTTCTTATAAACTACAACAACACGTGGGCTTGCCGGCGGCACCTCTTGAAATCAATTCTAAAATTGGTTCTCGTTCCAGAATAGGAATCTATACGCACAGGACAAGCTTGTATTTAAAAAAAACTTTACAGGAGAAAAGAACTAAAGCAATAAAAAACACTGATAGAATAGCCTTCCAATTTTGTACTTGAAGTTTGAAGTTCGTTCTCAGTCAAAAACGCATAGCCATAGAGCAACTTGAAATGAATGCTTGGATTCATTTCATTTCACATGTGTTTCACCACGCGTCTAATGGCCAAGTGTTCAAGAGCCGCTTATTAACGCAATTTTAATTCCAAAGATACAGGACTTAAGAAAAATGTGTAGATAAATAAAATAAAATTATAAATAATTTCTGTCCATCACAAAATTTGTTACTGATGTAAGACAGATAAGCACTTAACATTATTGGATTTCCTCATTACTAAATATTCCATTGGATGACAAAAGTATTTATAATGCTGAACTTATCGGGCACTTGACATCTATAAATAGAATCATAAACAACCGAGAATCTATCCCCTCTCCAAATTATATGTACTAACGGGACCCGTGGAAATTCTACTGTCGGTTAGTTAATGTCCTCACTTTTTATAATGAACCAATTCTAACCTACGCTATTATAACTCACTTTAGTTCGACCTATTGCAGCTTCTCAACCTCACCTACCGATAAATAGCGCCTGTTCTTTAATCCTAACGAACTACGACAAACCTCAAGTGCGCTGCACACGAGAGTCGAAACTTACAAACGCTGCTCCCTATCCTTCCCCTTGCGCTGCTGTGTATGCAGCTTCGACTTATCTAATATTATTTTCTTCAAAAAACTGCTTAAACCTCGAGCCGCGGCAGCTATTCCACTACAGCGAGGGCCACGTGCTCACTTTAGACTCTGTCTTTGAATTACTATTGAGTTTCAATTCACAACCGTACATACATTTTACCATCGATGTATCTTAATTGATTCAACCGTTACCATGCTCTTCGGTCTTCCAACTCGTAGCAAGTCCATCCCTAATAGTCTGGGCACACTATCGTAATAATTGCTAAGCCACTTAACTTTTCTATTTGGCCGTCACGCTGCCGTGACTACAACTAATAGTGCTTGAAAGTCACGCTAAAACTATGTGTCATTACAATTTTAAACTAACTCAAAAGTAGGACGTACATATTCCCAAAGCTTGGCAATTGCTGCTTGTTATACTGCCAAACCCGACTCAAACCTTAGATATTCTTTTTAGTGGCGTAGCAATGTCCAATCAGATACAGATTCGCGGGGCAATAGAACTTTTACATAGGCGTGCCCGCGCCCTAAGTCACCTTCTACACGCACAACATATTATCTAGACAACATGTATCACTGGTGGCTTTCGCCGATATTTTACCAGCCAAATTTTTGCCCCTGTATATCATGATAGAGATATAAAGACAGCATAGGCGAAGCAAATATAGCAATTTCGTTTTCAGGAGGTATTTTTCTCATTGCTTTACTTCTATATTCACACTCCTTCGCTATCCTTTGTTTCTCATCGTCTGAAGATAACATTATTTAGACTTTCACATATTTACCGTTTCCATTTTTCATCGGTGTATTTGATGATTTCAATTCTACTGCGGGACCCGTGGCTGCTTTACAGTTGAAGTGCGATAGCCTGCCAACATAGGACAACACTCAGCCCATTAAGAAGAATGGTACGTGTCGCTGAAAGTACTTTTCTGTTAGTTTACGTCATTTCTCTAAACATCGCACTTGCACTTGAAAAATGCAATTTAGAATGATGCAGTTGAGAACAGCTTCGTTTGAACAGTATTATCGCTACGACCGGATTTCCCCATAGTTGAATCGGTATGCAACCCCCACAACGTGAATATTACAAGAAATGAAATTTGGTATCATGGTAGGTATTATACGTGCAAAATGAACTTCATGTCTTTGCTTCGAAGCTGACTGAACTTTTTTCAAGAGCGAGCTGAAAGAAAACAGCTGAGGTTGAACTTCCTTCATCGAAAATCAGAGCTTCTTAAAAGTTGAATTTTTCCCTCTCTATAATTGAAGAGCGTAACACACGAAGGAACGAAGGATCAACGCTATTAATATTATAGATGGATTTTCTATTTGAAGTTCATATATAGAGCCGTGTTCATACATACAGCTAGTAGATACGTGGTATGCTAGAATGCTAGATGATAATCTATCAAAGCAGTACTTTGAATACTTTCAATTTAAGTATGGTAAATACTATCCCGCCTCCAAGTAACTTCTAGTTTATAAGTTTATGTATGAAGTACTGGATAACACTGAATTAAAAAATTAGTTGATAATTGAAGGTCAATTACACAATAGTAGCAACCCGCATAAGAATCTCATTAATCAATTTTACCTAGTAATTTACCTCTATAATTAAATTCACGTAATTTGAATACGATCTCGTTTAGCAGTGAAATAAAGAAGCGGTGCGATTTGCTGTGTTAATCTAGCAAGTGAGCCTTTATTTACATCAGTATTTCTATGACTTTATCAACCTCCACCCATGAACCCCTGTGGTTGTGAGAGGTCTTTGTCAACTCTGAGCGTTTGAAATCACAATATTTTCACGAATTTCACAGCAGTTCGCATTACCACATATTGTATTCTAAAAAATCCGACAGTTTTGACTTTCAGAAAAATCTCTCGACCTCTGGGCGTAGATGGTTGGACCCGCGCACCTTGGATGGTACTTGCCTCCTAGTTACTCGGGTACCCCCAGATGTACCAAGTGTCATTTTAAAAGAGTAACTTTTTACATGCCACGGTAGAACTCCTAAGACAGAGATTTTCAAGCAGAGAAAACTCCTGAAAGTGAGATTCCCAAATAAAAAAAAACTCCTAGTAGATTCCCAAAGCAGAGAAAACTCCTCTAATAGTGAGATTCCCAATACAAAGGAAATGCCTGAAAATGACACCCCAATACAGAAAAAAAGTCCTGGAAGTGAGCTTGTACTGGCACCTGACGTGAACTGTGACGATAGACGATACCTCGCGGATTGACCGGTAAAATGTGCAATAGAGCAAACTTAACTATAGGTAAGTTAGGACGACTACCGATCTGTACGCCCCCTCGTAAGTTGAGCGTGCGATTGTATAGTGTATCCTTGGCATAACGAACATGCGTCACTGAGTCCCACTAACCGGCCAAATAACTAGCTAACTAACTCATTATTATCTAAGACATGCCGTAACTAGCAGCTCGACATTAGCGTACTCACCTCCCAGTAAGTTTGTCTTACTACTATCATTCGCCAGCAAGCATTGAGTGCCGCCCCCCCCCCAACAAAAGAGGAACTCTCCAGCAAATTTTACGGCATCCAACGCCCGCAGCGTTCAGGAATTTTTCTGAGGCCTGCCCGACTGCTCCGATAAGAAAGTTGCGGCAAAAAATTGGAGCCAAAGTCTTCGGTCTGGTGGAGGGCCGGGAGTCTTTTTCTTCAGTGTCGGTGACAGTGACAATGTGTGGCCATTTCAGTTCCACCTCGAGCTATTTTATGACTTCATCTTGGTCTAATTTAGGTCAGACAAAAATTGTTGCTAATATACGACAGCTGTCACTGCTGAATGATGCTTATTGTAGTGTTTAAAAGTTGATGTTATTCCCTTTGCTTCTGAATGAGTAGTATCATTTTGTTCTTGCATAGAAGGTGCATTTTATCGATCATTATAACTCATAGACGCACTAACTGCTTGAAAAAGGAACTTAAAATACGACAAAATTTTTTTTGAAAGGTTCTGAGGACATTCGATAGAGATTTTTTAAAAGGCTGTGCAGTTGTTAATTTAAATTAGGATAGCATATGATGAAATACATGGTAAAGGTAATGTTTTGCGCTTCGGGTAACTCGAAACTAGTCTTGAACAAATTCCTCACGTGAGGGCACAAAGGAATACCTGGCATCTACACAAGTTTCCCGTAACTTCATTGCTTAATTACCTCACACTCCAAGGCAAGCAGTATTGTCTGTGCACTGCAGAGTATCCTGGTATTGAGATAACAGCCACATTATGCTTCACCCAACGTACGCAATGACGTATTTACACATTCATGAACTGAAGCAAAAGCCAATTTGCATAGGCGACGGTATGGTGTGTCTGTGTGTCCGTTCTAGAGGCAGAGTCTGTTCGGGGCGCTCAACACCTGTGGAAGTGTCACCACTGGGGCAGCACTATGCCGCCGGCTGTGGCTCCAATAGTAACTAGAGGATACTACGCAAGCAAGCATAGTAAGCTATCTCTACCCATACGCAAATTTGTCGCGGTATGTAGTATACTGTAGATTAAAACTGATGGACTGTAACCTCATAATTTTCACTGATAAATTTGTCACTATTCTTGTTAGAGTTAATTGCTGCATGCACTAATGTGTGAGTTAAAATTCTATTTCGTGAAATTAATCCCACATTGAGCTATACCGGCAACGTTCACTCTTACGTGAGACAACTTATTACCATACTTTCATCGAGCATCTCTTCCCCCTGCACCTTATATCTATTTTACTCAGGCAGCAGAGCGATATGGAGAATTAGTCCGAGAGGTTACCTCATCAGTGTTTGTCTGCTGGGATGACAACCTCAACTCCTAATAAAATTACTGCGTGCGCAGCGGTGCTTGTCTTGCTTTTTTTGCTACGAAGAGCAAAATGTTACAACTTTTCCTTTCTTTTTATCCCAGCTTCATGCACGGGCTCTTGACGAAGAAGATCAAGGAACTAAAATAAAATTTCTTACGGTACTCTGGTGTAAGCTGCCTTTATGCTCTACCCGAGACGAAATCACTTCCCTCGCCACATATATTTACAATTATTACGTAAGTTAGCACTAAAAATATTTAGGAGAACGACTGCGAGGAGCGTCAATTATTCCTTATCATGCGATCTCGACGCCAGGTGTCGCCGCGACAGGTGCCCTTAAGTGCACTAAGTTTAATACTTCAAATGACGTGCGCTGGGCTTGAGGGCCACAACAGGTGATTTTCTCTACCATTTACTACTTGATAAATCAATCAAATCGGGATAGTAAGCAGTCATGTGAGTGTCTGTTTATATTTAAACTTGTTTATCTTACCAGGAAAAATGATAGCAAAAAATTGCTTTGCCTGCTTTTCATTGCCAATACTCGCAGCCTTGATTCTGCTTCAGAGGATGAAGTGCGTTAGAAAAGATGAGCGGTAGCCAATTTAACTTGGCAGCAGTGCAAACTGTGTTCTAGTGCTGACAGAACATCCAGCTAAAATGTACACCACTTAGCAATGACCAACTACTGTTGTGGATAAATGCTTTGGGCCTCAGCTATATCCAAGATACGGTTAGACTGCCCATATGTGCGGTTTATGCATATGCTGTAACAATGATAACAGTGATAGACTTGTTACTTTAAGCAAAGCAAAATGATTAAAGAAGTAAATAAATAAAGGCACGGGTAATAACAGACAGATATATATACAATTGCCTCTATTCTAGAATGAGTTACTCCCATCAGCAATAAAATAATGAAGGCAGAATATAAATATATTAACCTTTCTTCACTCTTCCTGTGCTTCTGATCTCAGGACTATCTTTCGTTTTTCTTCAATGAATTTGTACATAATTTTCCCACCATGAGCTCAGAAACAAAGTATTCTCTACTTTGGGTATAATCTCATACCGATGATACCATGACGAGGTACTGAAAACGTTTTCAAGTTCTGGGATTTAAATTTTGAAGAGGCAAAGGCTCTCTTTCCCTTCACCAACGAATTTTTTTTTCTTATTTAACCGTTCACACCGGGAGAGAGAGAGAGCACCCAACCAAGGAAGCAACCAAGAAACATGGGCATGTGATTTATTATTTAGCATCTAGCTACAACTGGGAAAAGTGCGACTATGTCAGACGCGTGTAAATGACACAAGTAATTCAGAATAGCTATAGAATTATTGTGACTCGCTATAAGTAATTATTGGCCGCATGTAATTGTAGGTTTTATCTATTCAGCTTCACAGTTTTTTTTTACTTGTATGCCCGTGCCGTCAAAAATGAGTTTTATTTGAAGTTCGAACACCGAATTGTTAAGTACCAGTATAGTTATATTCATTTCCTTCCTCAACTACAGCACCAGAACACTCAGAACGCCACAAAATTGCAATATACAACTACATATAATAATTGTGTCTCCAGCTGTTACATCGCATATCTGCTATTTAAACGCTACTAAAAAGGTGATGTTTCAAGGAAACTTTGCCTGTGAAGTACAGCAGGAAATATACCATATTGACAGCCTACGCACCAGGAAAAGTTGCTCTAAAATCTAGAAGGTTCTTAATATAACAAAGACGAAGTATTCAAACAAATATTATGGTAGATAATTTCCGGAGGGAAAAAGGTGTTGATGGTAACTATCAGCAAAAAAAAAAAAAAACAGTAACTTCAGAAAAGTTGGTCTTCACAGCTTGGTACCCACAATGTCTGGTCTCATCATGGTTTCTACACTTAGTACCAGCACCATTTGGCAGGAGTACGTATCGTAAGGAACATGACGCTGGAAGTGCTCTTAGCGAGTACGTGAACCCTTCCAGCTCAGTGTGATCCGGTAGCACGAGTCTGAACTCTGGACATTCTCGGTGATGGTAAGTGATGGTGATGTGTACGCGCGGTGCGTGTGCGTGTCTCACGGTGTCTGCAGTGCAGTGACAATTTTGACAGTTCAAATTAAGCAAGCTCGGGGAGAGGTT
>LQNS02000140.1:121447-134562 GCA_001587735.2 Parhyale hawaiensis
TTCTCTATTTTCAGAAACTTTGCTGATGATGGACAAAATGTGTCCGAAACGTTCATTCATTGCCTGACAAGCTTGTGATTTTACTAGATTTTAGCAAAATGGCTAATTTTATTTCCTATCTCGCTTTATTGTGCGTATTACAAGCATACGATTATATATTCAAAAATGTATATAGTCAATCGGGGAATAAAGGAATAACCAACCCATATGAGGAGTAATAAATGAAATAGGATTTTTTACTTAAAAAAAGGGAGTTCATTTCTTACCCCAAATATGGGTCATTGATTTATTCCCTCGATAGACTATATAAATAAGTACACAAACACATGTTGTTTATGACCAAATAATTGAAATATTAGTACTAGAGCATTCCTTCTTTTGTTAACGTATCCTCAATCATCATCTTACTGCAAAAAAAAAAATGCTCCTCTATAACTTCGACAGGTGTAGCAAATTTTGGACCCTCACATCCACTAGCACAAGGCTACATTAATAAAATTTATGTATTACCTACGCCAAGGAGGTTATTTTTTCATCGTGTTTGTCTGTCTCTCTGTCTGTCTGTTTGTTTGTTTGTTTGTTTGTCTGTCTGCCTGTCACCAAGATAACTCAAAAAGTTCTGAACCGATTTGGACGAAATTTACAGGGATTGTTAGGTGTGTTAGGAGGAACAGATGATTAACTTTTAGTGAAGATATGTCTATACGTTTGTCTGTTTGTTTGTCTGCCTCACTTTTCTCAATGCCATAACTCAAAAAGTTATGGATGGATTTTATGAAATTAACACGAGTTGTTAGGTGTATAACAAAGAGTTAATGACCAAGTTTTGGTAATGATTCGTTTGTTCGTTCGTTCGTTTGTCACTGTTTTTAATTTTATACTTGTTAGCACAATTACTCAAAAAATTATGAATGGATCTTAATGAAATTCATAGGGGTGGTTGGTCATGTTGAAAGATATAAAAAAGTAAATTTTGGTGCATATCGGTTTGTTCGTTTGTATGTTTGACTCATGTTTGACGTTTGTTAGCAGTATAACTCAAAAAGTTATGAACGGTTCTTCAAGAAAATTGCACAAGCTGTTATTATTATCAAAAGACATAAATGATTAGATTTTGGAGTTTATACAAGGAAAATTATGGTTTCAGAGCCAATTGGAATTTTTTGCTGCCGTTGCCGCGCTTGGCGGAGGTATGCGCTCTCAGAGCGCTCTAGTTTATTTATTTATTACCTCCGCCAAGGAGGTTATGTTTTCGTCGTGCCTGTCTGTCTGTCTTTTTGTCTGTCTGTCTGTCACCAAGATAACTCAAAAAGTTATGAACTGATATGGATGAAATTTACAGGGATTGTTAGGTATGTTAGGAGAAACAGATGATTAACTTTTGGTAAAGATATGTACATCCGTTTGTTTGTTTGTCTGCCTCATTTTTCTCGATGCTATAACTCAAAAATTTATGGATGGATTTTGATAAAATCAACATGAGTTGTTAGGTATATAACAAAGAGTATATGACCAAATTTGGGTAATGATCCGTTTGTTCGTTCGTTCGTTTGTCACTGTTTTTAATTTTATGCTTGTTAGCACAATAACTCAATAAATAATGAATGGATCTTTATGAAATTTATAGGGTTTGTTAGTATTGTTAAAAGACATAAATGATCGAATTTTGGTGTAGATCGGTTGGTTCGTTTGTATGTTTGACTTATGTTTGTCATAACGTTTGTTAACAGCATAACTCAAAAAGTTACGAACCGATCTTCAAGAAAATTGAATAAGACGTTATTACTATAAAAAGGCAAAAATGATTAGATTTGGGAGTTTATACAAAGAAAATTATTGTTTCAGAACCAATTTGAATTTTTTGCTACCGTTGCCTCACTTGGCGGAGGTATGCGCTCTCAGAGTGCTCTAGTTGATCATATATTTCTCCACGGGCTGGAGGTGTTTTAAGATCATTCTATTACAGCATACATTAAAATTTTCGTGTACATTCATTTCTTAATAATATTACAGCTATGAATTTACAACCTAATGAACAAGGCTCAGCACCATCACAGACCAAACTAGTTAACTGAACTGGCACCCCAATAGTACCAGCTAACGATTATCCTCACAGGAGGAGCAATATAATAATTGTGTTTTCTGCTAATACTACAGCTTATTACATAAAAATATGGTAAATCCAGTAATGTCTTCTCGATGAGACATCTGCATGACTTAACACTATTTCACCTGATTGACTAAATACTATAACATATAATATTATCCAATAGGCACGACAGTACCATACAGCACCACCTACTGTATAAACATGTAAAAGGAACCCCGAGACGTGGTGAGAACAGGCTTGTAAATATGAGTGATGTTTTATTACATAAATTTACCTAGCGTTTACCGATACAGATCCTGGTACACACACAGGAGTGATATTATTGCCGGTTATGCAAATTACCAGTTGAATGAATAATATCCAGTCTCGAAAGAAAAAGAAATGAGTACTTCACTGCAGCGTTTATTATTAGCTCATAGAGGGCCGGGGCGTAAGTTTCGGTGTCTCTTTGAGAATGGGCCTTTTGCTTCGTCTACTGTCGCCTATCTAGTTAAGCAAAATAAAATGAACCCTCCGGAAACAATCGCGAGCACACCTGAAACTTGACCTAAAGTTGCGAAACTAACGCGTGAGGAAAAACTTCAATGGAAGTTAAAATTAATCGCACAAGATTAACTCGTTCATAGTGGGGGAAGCGAACATGAATTCTCTCGGCAATTATTTTGTGTTAACTGTGTTCTAATTTTATTCTACATTATTGCATTATTTTAAGTTATCTATAGTCACTAGCTAGTTTCATAGATGATACAGACTCTGGTGAAAGCATTTGAGTTCTGTACTGCAATACTGGTCAATAGAGATATAAATAGTACAGAATCTGGTAGACGCACTCGAATTGTTTACTGTAATATAATCTAGAAGCTAAACAAAGAATACCTACTTGAGCAAACACATAAGGGCTCGTGGCTCTTCACAGCATATTAATAATTCTTAGTAACTAGAGCACTCTGAAAACGCATACCTCCGCTAAACGAGGCAACGGTAGCAAAAAATTCAAATAGGCTCTAAAACCCTAATTTTCTTTGCATTAACTCCAAAATCTAATCATTTGTGCCTTTTGACAGTATTAACAGCTTGTGAGGCCCGTTCATAACTTTTTGAGTTATACAGCTAACAAACGTTAAGACAAACATGAGTCAAGCATGCAAACGAACGAACCGATCAGCACCAAAATTTTTTCATTCATGTCTTTTAATATTACTAACAACCCCTATAAATTTCATAAAGATCCATTCATTATTTTTTGAGTTATTGTGCTAACAAGCATACAATTAAAAACACTGACAAAGGAACGAACAAACGGATCATTACCAAAATCTGGTCATCTACTCTATGTTATATACTCAACAATTCATGTTAATTTGATAAAAATCCATACATAACTTTTTGAGCTATGGCATTGAGAAAAATGAGGCAAACAAACAAACAAACAAACTGATGTACATGTCTTCACCAAAAGTTAATGATCTGTTTCTCCTAACATACCTAACAATCTCAGTAAGTTTCGACCAAATCGGTCCATAACTTTTTGAGTTATCTTGTGACGGACAGACAAACACGACGAAAACATAGCCTCCTTGGCGGAGGTAATGAAAGCGGGATCCAGAGGCTGGGGATCTAGAGCCCGGGATCGAGAGGCCGGAGATCCTGAGCTATGTCTGTCACCGGTACCCCAAGCGCTGAAATTGAATGGTATCTCAGCTTGTTTTTCAATACATGTATTTTCTTCTACTAAACTCTTAACTGCGTGACGGAGAGACGGACCAACATTGGAGCATGCAAGCAAGGAAGCAAGGGAGGGAGTAAGAACGCAAGCAAGGGAGCGACCAAGTTTTATTATATATTGGATTTTTCCAATTACAGCGTACACCACAAATAACTACGTTTTCTGCAATTCTTCTACAATTAGAGTGCCTGCGCTGTCAAAAATGACAGCAAAGAATTTGTGATGATCTGTCTTCATTGATCATAATTTTGCTATTAATGCTAGGGCTGAGCAACACCAAGCTCTCTTTCGGCGATATGCTGAAAAGCTAGTGGCGACTCGTGTCCTGTGTTAGGAGGGGCTCGCATCATTAGCCTGTAACCCATTAGGTAGGAAAGCTATTTTCTATGCTGAATTCAAGTCCTGAACATGAGAAGATTGTTATTTGGGATCTATTTTTTGTATTGGTATTCTTCCATTCCAAATACAGCTGGTGCTGGCCCCAATGCACGAACAGCCACTGTGAAGAGCAATGTTTTTTTTGCTCACAGTCGATATTGTCTCCTCATATACTGGACTCTGTATCCAGGATACTGACGCTGGTATATAGCTCGGAAGTTTTTACCTGAAGTAAATTGTTCTGTTGAAAGAAAAACCCAAAGTGGAGAAAAATATTAGGTGCCAAAAATCCTTATGGTCTTTTTTCGCCTTCTGACCGTTGAAGAATTTATTGTCTCATGCTTCGTTGATTATGTAGCCAATAAGAGCATCATCGTGAACTCAGGGCAACCGAAGTTCGTATGAAGGAGACCTCAGAAGAGAGTACGAATCACGATGCAACAGAGTGCTTAGAGAAGATATGTGTATCTGCATTGAGTGAGCTTCAACGTTGGAAAAGAAAGAACTGCATTGAGATATACGGGTGACATCATCTGCAACCTGGCCTATTTTCTACCTATCAGTTATCAATGACGCGAAGGAAAACATGTTTCGATGTGTGGAAAAGTGATAAAAATCAGATTCTATAACCGCGGGAAGAGAAGCTTAAAATAGCTTCATTATTCCGATGTCAAGAACTGTTTCGAGCACGAAGTGCATTGAGATAAAGAAATAAGGATCCCACTTTCGCCATCTACGATTTGGTCATCGATCTCCATGAATACGCAACCTAACTACAAAATCTGCAAGCTGGCCTATTTTTCGCCTATCTATTTGCTAAAGAGGGGGGACACGAAACATACAAATATATAAACAATAAAATCACGACGGTGTTTATTTTATTGTTTGATATGCAGTATACTTCACGAAAGATTTCGCTTTTCCTTAATTACTTCCTGCAATAATAGCAATCTAAAAAAAATCATTACTGTTCAGTACAGATTTCTTGTTTTTTCGGTATGTTCCATAAAAGAAAAACTTTCCAAGGAAATAGGTGTATTTATATCACAAGACGCCTCTGCATTCAGGCCGCAAGGTTTTTCACCTCTTGGTTCTGTTCCTAGTTGTAAAAATGGACCCGCTTACTTTTGTATGCATAAACTGAAAAGAAAATCGCACAATATCCTGTAAATAAACGTGAGCGGCTGACGTCAGCATCAGACCTCGTTATGTGTGAAGTGCTCAGGTAAAGTCTCCAATTAATTAATAAGAGCCACATAGCCAGCATTTGTTTACGCTCAAACTTAGTTGTTATGCTGCAGCGAGTAAGATTCTTACGCCCTAATTAAGAGTCCCTGGAATTCCAGGAAAGCTAGCTGGTAGGCGGGTAGGACTATAGCCTGCCTCATCATACCTACAATAATTCCGACCGATAAAAAATTAAAAAATGAACATAGCCATGTTTTGAACTTTGAAGAACATGTATATCGCTAAAGCTAATGATTTTTTTCCATCTCGGTTTGAACCATTCCACGACCACCTGGTGCCACTGTACTGTATAACATTTCCGTTTTGGTTTAGGCTAATGAGGAAAAATAATACCACGACAAATTTTCAGCGGGATTTTGACAATCAGAAAAATATATAGTGTCATTACTACAAATTCGCATCATAAGAATATAGTTTTGGCCATCAGATGAATCAATGCGGCGCAAACTTCTGATTTGGTCTTGACCATAAGAAAAACAACAGCGTTCTATCTGGATCTTAGAGAAGATCACGAGGGTTGGATCCCGCCACACAGGGTCGAAAAATTGCTAGTTGCATCAAGTAGTTCCACTCGTATATGTGAAGTACTGTGATGTTTATAGCTACAAAGCCTATATTGTTAAATGTATACCTAGTAGTAACATCAATTAAACGAGGGAATTACCCTGCCGTGGTTTTATAACGTTACAAAGCGAGGAGAGCTGTCAGCTGCTCACTCGGAATTTTCAATCAAATCAGTTACAGAGCTAATATACTGCATATAAGCTACAAATAAGTAATCCCAGTCCGATGAAGTTGCAAGAACTAATTGTTGCAGGCCAGCATAGACAGACGTATTATCAATTAACATGTGCAGATGAAAAGAGAAAGAAAGGGATATCAGGAGATATTCCTGACCCAACCGTACGGAGACTCATTCTTGTGGCAATTTCATTCGATATTGTCGAGTTTCCCAATGTTAGATTAGACCCAAAGTTTTCTCCTCTGTAGTTAGTCTCAGTTAGAGCTGGCAACCATCTGAAAATTTGAAGAGGCCTGAGTCACTAAATAAAGATTTTCCGCAGCCCACGCGCGGAGAAAACTCTGGTACGGAACACGCTGGTGGTGCGAGAACACTGGTGGTGCGTACGAGAACAGCCTGGCGATACGAGAGCAGTCTGGCGGAATACATACCATGAGTACCTTGAGGGTCTTCGGAAGAAGGCCAGGTGACGTTGTTCACGGCACCCCACTTGTGTGGCGTCACTTTGCTGGGTGTCTTCTGTGGTGCCGCAGTTTGCGACCAAAGAGAGAGCCAACAGCGAATTATCTCCACAGTGCACGTAACCGCTGACCGCTGGTCTATCTGGTACTCTTCTTAAATGTGAATCCAGCAAATTTTTGAGCAATTTAGAACACTCTGGAGGTACTAGAACACTCTTGCGGCATGAGAACACACTATTACGTGCACACTATGGTCCGGAGAATGCTATAGTTTTCAGCTACTTATGCAAGGAGAACGCAGTGACTACGGCTCTTGTTTCGAGATAGACAGATTCGTTCGGACTTCCTGAGAGTTTTTTCCGCAACTTTAGATCGATCTTCAAGTGTCAATCACAAACCGATTAAGTTTGTGACGGGTGAAGATGCAAGCCGTGGAGCGGGCATGAGGTTTTGTTCGTGTCAGGGCTAATTGGTTTGCTATCAGCGGTTGAAATTCGAGCAGAGGCACAAATAGAACCGTTCAGAATTATATGTCGGGACAAGCAAAATCTAATCGAGTACGCTGATCTCGGCGGAAGTGAGCCAATCGAACACACACGATGGACTCCACAACATAACCCGGAAGGCGTGAGAATTGGAAGCTGACGCAATTTAGCTGCTCTGCCTCTCGTCAGTTGACGCGCTGCTCCCGAGCACACAATAGGCGACCTTGCGCCAGTAATTGATGCTCTAATTGCACCGCTAACTAGTCTGTTGTGTACATTCGTTCAGTGCTGAGATGATGCAGAATGCTAGAGATGGGCAATTGCGGCCACCTGCCACCTCTTGCGGGCACCTGCTGCCACTTGCGGCCACCTTCCAACAATTTCCGGGAGGCACAGATTGATAGATACACTGAAAAACAAGAAAGCATTAGCGTACGATAAAATTTTTTTGAAGAAATCTACTTGCAAAGAAAGAGATCAGCTCTAATCCTGATCCATATTTGTCATCAATCTTGGAAACGATTCAGACTGAAAAAATGAAAACCCATGGGTGAAGGGTATTAAAACTTACGAAACCAGAAGAATTTGATTGTCGTGAAGAAGAAAAAATTAATATGTTGAAAGTAAAGGCGCCCTTAATCTGCCAATTTGAATTGCAATCCGCTTGAGACGCTCCCAGAAAGAGTTGGACTTACGTGATCAAAAAGAGTTTGCTCAACATTAGTCACACACAAACATGCAGAATGAAAATCTCTGTTGGGCATGTGGCGCTCTTACTATGCACCTAAAGCTATTTTGCAGTTAATGCAGACTGCTTGCGGTTCACAACCGATCGTACTAAGCAAATCATCGATTAAGAGACAAATTAAGCCTAGGAGATTTTACTTGTCCGGACCTTGCGTTGAGTGCCCAGCTGCACTGGCTACAAACTCGCCATTCTGTGTGCGCTCATCACTGTGCGTGCGTTCAAGTAAGCTTTCTTGCCTCGCAATAACCACCAGAAGCATTACAATAAGCACAATCAAACCTAACCTTGCCTAACCTACCCTTACCTACGTTACCTTACCTAATGTAACCTAACTTAACCTTACCTTACCTAACATAACCTAACCTTACCTAAAGTTACCTAACCTAACCTTACGTTACCTAACCTAACGTTACCCAACCTAACCTTACTTAAATTTACCTAACCTAACCTTACGTTGCCTAACCTAACGCTACCTAACCTAACCTTACCTAACCTAGCGTTACCCAACCTAACCTTACCTAACCTAACCTTACCCAACTTAACCTAACCTAACCTAATTTGTGACACACGAGCAGGCACAGCACACGAACTTGAACGCCGCCCGCACGTACACCGACGCCCGTACGCAAACCTACATAGCCAATGGCGAGTTTGTAGCCAGTGCTGCCCGGCTTCGTCTTGCTGAGTCGGGGTGCAGGTGTTAACCCTTAATTGACTAACTTTGAAACTTCCAAAAACAAAATTTGACTCGGCAAACTGTAGTTTCAAGACTGTAGTGTTAGCTTAACACATTTCATAATGACGAGGGCAACATTCCTATCTCAGACCCGGACAAGTCAAAGCGAGTCAAATTGACTTACCTCAACCTTGATGAGCCAATCGCTGAAGCCGTAACTCAAAATTCACAGACTTACATAGATCATACGTGACGTCACATCGACTAATGCGATTCCAACACTCCCAGCGATAATCTTAAGGCGAATATGATACAAAGTATCAAGTCAAAGATATCTTAATGACGTACCCAAAAGTAATACTTTTCACTCTCAGGAACAAATTATTTCCAGTGCAACTAGTAGCTTTCCACTAATTGCAGTTCCTTCTGAGTCGTACACAGATCAAAATAAACTTAACCCTTTACCCGCCAACGTTCTCATGTTGGGAACATGTAATATATATCTTTCTAAATTCATTGCAGTGCCTGGAACGCACTTCAATTTGTTGGATCAGGAAACTGTGAACTGGTGAAACCTAATTTTGCGCCAGTACTCTTCATTTCTTTTTATTACGATTTTTGGAAAAATGTTTTTTTTTTCCGGTTTATACATTTTATTCATTTCTTGAACGCAAATGCACATTTAAAAATATCGAAACCATTTGGAAACACAGTTTAGAATAGTAGGGCTTTGAAGTGAACTCACTGATTTAGAAGCATGGTTCTATTTTATTAGTAAAAATATAAAAAGAAATCCATGTTTCCAACATGAGAACGTTGGTGGCTAACGTTAGCATTCTGTACAGGTTTCTGACTGTTGAGCGCCTCTGGGCGAAGCAAGTTCAGACGTGTCCAGGTTCGTTTTGCAGCTATGCCTGTATGTCACCAGAGACCAAAATGATCAAAACTTCCCAGTGAGCGATGATGAAATTTCCTATTTTTTGGGCCTGTTTTTCTGCAGCGATTATTATCTTTCGTCAGAAAATAACTACTGGTCTAAAGGCGATGTCCTAGAAACTCAATATATTCCTAAGTGAGGAGCCGAGAGAGGTTCAGAACTATAAATAAGTTTCTGCACATCGCAGACAATCATAATCTGGCCCCGTCAAAAACAATAAGAGGGCTGCCCTTGTTCGACATGCTCAGAGACCAGCGCCCTCAGTTTGGTATTTTCCGTGAAAGCTTCAGTGTCGACGAGGCAATGGTGCTTTACCGCGGACTATGTAGTGCCAAACAGAATCTCAAGGACAAGCCTGTCAAATTTGGCTGTGAACTATGGATGTTGTGCAGCGCCAATGGCTATCCATACAACTTTGAAATTTATGATGGTAAAGATGACAAAAGAAAGACACCACTAGGGACCAATGTTTTCAATACAATGCTTGAACCAATAACTGATGCTGACTCGCACATTGGGTTCGTTGATATCATTTGTTACTAGGTGTACACTTTTGGCAGATCATGCGAAGAAAGTCATCCCTGCACTCGGTATTGGACAAACGTACGGGCCGTTGTCCTCTCGAATCTTCTAAATCGCAGGGAAGTAAGAGACGTCGTGACAATGATTTCAGGTCCAATGGAACAGTGCTGTGCGCGAAATGGAATGACAACAGCGTCGTAACTGTTGCTAGCAACTACTATGAAGTCGATCCGGCCGTTCGGTACATCAAGGGAAAAGGAGGGTGAAAACGAAGGTAAAATAACTGAGTCTCAACCTAACCTTATCAGAAAGTACAACGCCGGTATGGGTGGTGTGAACATCAGCGACCATTTGCGGCCTGCATATAGACCAAGGACTTAGTCTAAGAAATAGTGGTAGAACCTTTCCACGCATGCTCTGAACCTGTCTGTGGTTGCTGCTGATAAATCCATGGAACTGTCAAGGCAGGCTCAAAAATGAATTACCTGCTCTTCAAAAGAGAAGTGGCGCAGACGCTTGTAGCGCGGCAAAGTGATAGTACAGCTTAGGGGGGGGGGGGGGTTCCATCTGGAACACCGGCACAATCAGTTCCATAGGTTATGATGATGCAATCACGTTCTAGAACAATATGCTGCCAGGAACGGAATATCATACGCCAAAAAAATTGAGGTTAAGCTCAAGGCATGCACTGATGCGTACCACTCAAAATAAACACTAGTGAAACAACAGTGCCTTAAACAATCTACATTATAATAAAGACGGATGTGTATTTATTTGTTTGTTTATCAATATTCTGTCACGCTTTAGTAAAACAGATAGGCCACCTTAATCCGTCTTCTTCTCTCTCCCGCTCCAACTACACAGTTTGACATCTCCAAGCTCCGCATATCAGCGGCTCTTGATCGCTCTTACGTGCATTCATGATCATCTCGTTGGCAGGGATTCTTCCCCCCCCCCTTTTTTTCTCTTTTCTCCTGTCCTCTATATCCTACTAACACAATGGCAATAGCTCATAGAAGGCCGGGGCGTAAGTTCCTGTGTCTCTTTGGGAATGGGCCTATTGGTTCGTCTACTGCCGCCTATTTAATCTAATCTAAAAAAAAAAAATAGCCCAGGTTGAAGGCTCTTGTCGTCCTCTCAAGGTCCATTGAAAAGTGATCAGCAGAAAATAGGCCTGGTTGCAGAAGATGGCAAACGTATCTTAATTAGGGACAGTTGAAATTCAAACAATGAAGACATCGCAGGCTTTGTCTGATTTGTACGAAGATTAGCTCCTTCATACATCAAATCTACGGCAAAGTATCGGACGACCATATGTCTGAATGCACTTCTTGCATTGCCGAAATTAAACTCCCAGCACTGAAGATAGCTGAAGCTTCCATTGGCACTCTCATGCATCTTGATTCGTAGTTTCTTCCCACAGATGATTTCGTTGCTTCAGCTATTCTCCGAAATTTAATTCAATGGTCGATGCAACAGCTTTCGCTGAACAAAAACCACTGTACCTGTATAAGCTAGCCTACCGTATCCACAAAACCGAACCGGAGCTATTACTCTGAGCGTTGTTGATCGGGCTCCAATAAGCCATGAATTTTCTAAATTTCAGAGAGGGAAAAAAGGTTCCATACTGAGCGGCTGTGAAGCCGTAAACGCTCTTCTCAGGGTGCTTAGGTTAGCAGTTGTAATAACGAATCTAGTATCAATGAAGAAGATCATCACGAATTCTTCGCTGTCATTTAATATCAACGATATCAATGATACGATGAATATTTTTGGAAATGGGTTGAAATACATTCTAATGAGGTCAAATGAAGCTTCCATTTCAAATTTCAACAAATTCTGTCAACTATCAACAAAGCCGCTTTTAAAGGGTGAACTGTGAATTTTATTTTCGCTACAGAACAGACGGCTTGTGAATCATTTACCTATGCATATATTAGTCCAGGCTCTGGGGGGTGTCTATGTACAGTTCTCTTTCCTCTACCATGTATTTTCCTATTAAATATGGTGAGGACATAAAAAAAACTCAGCTAAAACTTTCGCAACTGGTAAATTTTTGAGGGGGGCTTGGGGGGCCCAAAATGATCAATTGTGGACTGATTGTTCTGAAGCTTCCTCAGAATATGTATTTCAGAAAAAGAAACACATTTTTTTCCTACAACTTTTTTGATTTAGGCCTTAGTTATTGAGACGATGGGGTTTACATAAAACATATATGTATATTTTGGAAACTTCAAACGAATTAGAGCTCAATGAGTTTTCATGCTAAAATATAAACAATTCCTGTTTTGGCATCCTTGAAACATTTCTAACAAAACTATAGAGATGGCTTCTCCATATCTGACCTTATAATATTTTTTATCACCGCTCAAAACAGAATCCCTTAAGCGATTTTACCCTATATTTTAGTTAGCGATCGCAATGAAATAGAAAATGGAGAATCCAGCTGTGATAAAAAGATATTATGAGGGCAAAAATGGAGAATCCAGCTCTATAGTTTTGTGAAAAATGTTTCAAGGACAATTGATCATTTTTGCCCCCAACCCCTCAAAAATGTACCAGTAGCGAAAACTCTACCCAACTATTTTTAATGTCCTCATCAAATGGAATAGGGATATACATGGCAGAGTCGTGAAAGAGATATGTACAGAGACACGCCTCTAGAGCCTGGACTATATGCACTACTACATGATCTAGGCATTGCAACTCCTTAATTCTTGAGAACACTTTAATACAGCAGAACGAATGCTATAAAAGGCGTAGATATCAAGCACGGAAAGCCTGGTAGACGAATGGGAGTGCAGCTCACAGCAGCGCGGTATAGCAAACCTTGGAGCGTAAAATTAATGTTAAATACGAGCGTAAATATAGCGGCGCCTGCGGAAACTGCCGCCCACGCTGGCTGGTTACCATGGCAACGCGCTGCTGCGTCTCGGCTCTCTGTAGCTCTGCACTGCTGCAGCTCTCTGTAGCTCTGCACTGCTGCAGCTCTCTGTAACTCTGCACTGCTGCAGCTCTCTGTAACTCTGCACTGCTGCAGCTCTCTGTAGCTCTGCACTGCTGCAGCTCTCTGTAGCTCTGC
>LQNS02000140.1:152209-172855 GCA_001587735.2 Parhyale hawaiensis
TTTCTCTCAACATCCCCACAGATAAGTAAAAAAAAGAAAAGAAAAAATAGAAGAACATAACTATACAGAAATTTACAGATAATTACAAAAATATACAATAGAGTAAGAAAAAATCCCATAGACAAAAGGTAAGCTCAAGCAAAATACAGCAAAAAAGAAGAATTGACAGTAAAGATAGCTTCGAAAGCGGCCAGCTATCTACGCGCCCCTGACCCTGCCGTCACTAGTACAGGTGATAATTAAAGTTATTCACCCGCCCGACGTATCAGGGTCTGTTGGACTAAGAATTTATTCACATCTTTACATTTTCATCTTTATGGATAACCGATAAATTTTGTCTGTGATTGCTAAGGCATGGCACTTTTTTGTGCGGATCTGTCCTTCGTTTGGCTTGAATCGTACTTATATATAATCACCTTAATAAGGTTATTACTATAGTAGGAGGTATGGTTCAATAGGAGTAACTATGTATGTTTTTTTACTAGCGTTGGGTTCGTTATGTCGTAGGTAAAAGAACACAGATGGGTTTGTTTCCCTCACAACCCTGATAATTTCCAATATGTGTTGTTTCTGGGTTACTAAACTAGTATAGGAGCGTTGATGCCGCGTGGGAACACCAGCGTACGTGGGTTCCATGTTTCTAGCGACATACTATGTCCTTTCTTTTTCTCCTCTGCCAGATCGCCTTAGTTGTGAAAACTCAAGCTTAAACTACTGAATAATAATAATACAAGAGTATAATAGTTTATTCCTCGACATCGTTGTGTTGCGGAGCTTTTTGTTAAGAGACGGCTGGCAATTCTCGATTCACTTATGTGAAGGGGAGTATTGGGATGGAGCTTTTCAGGACTTTAATTCAGTTAAAACTTATTTTCAGAAGTTTGCATAACTGTACGCGTGCCCTCCCATGACACCGTAGAGTACAGCGTGGTCCGTACGAATGGTTTTGGGGATCAGGTTAGTTAGGTTTGTCCATCCCGTGTGGGGGAGCTGGGCTCCATGGCGACCCTAATCAAGGCCTCCTAAAGTACAGGCCTGGGCCTCGAAAATGGTCCGATTACGTACAGTCACTGAACAAAGTATTAAACGCAGCGTGATATTTTTGGTACTTGCTCCGCATATTTTGGACATATCTATCATGGATAATTTTTTCTTTAAGCTACGTACAAGTTACAAACTTACGATAAGATTTCTATCCAGATAAGCCCGAAAGATGCAAAGCATGTAGCAAAATAGAAGGCTGCGCGCAACAGCTTTTCCAGGGACTGTACCGATCGGACCAAGTTTGTGACGTACATTCAGGTCCTTATGCAACACTGCTGTTAAAGCATGTAGCAAAATATCAGGAATATCAGGCTGCGTGCAACAGTTTGTCAAGGGACTGTACCGATCGGACCAACTTTGTGACGTATTACCCAGGCCTGTACACTAGGAGGCCTCGCCCTAATGCAACACTGCTGTTAGTAAGGCCTGCGGGGAGTCTGGCTTTCGTGCTTTCTTTGCTTAATGTTGTTTCCGTTCTCTTCTATACTACGCTTTGTTATGCTTTTCTATTCCTTACTAGTTATTGCTGTTTCCGTGCACGTTCATTCTGTGTTGCAGAAGCGTCCCGTGCGTGGGCTGCGCGTTGGTGTTGGCGTGCACTACTTCCATTCTCTGTTCCCTCCCTTGGATAGTACAGCCTGCTTAGAGTATTGAGTTTTACTTTGTTGTTAAATAACACAAAGAATAAATATAATGTAAGGTTGGGCAAGTTAAATAGGCATGGAATTTGTTCAAAAGGGGCAGTAAAAATTTGTTCATGCTGCGCACGAGGGCTGTTCCTGTTCAGTTTGTGTTCCCTTTTCAGGAAGGTGGGATGTATTATGGTCACGTGCGACCTATGGCTGCACCTCAATAACTGCTGTGGGGAATGCTGAACTACGTACGAGTGATGCTGTTGTTCCGTCTTTCTCGGGACTGTCACCCGAGAACTGAAAATAACGCTATTTAGGTGATTTGATAAAAAACTGTCAACTATATATATGGTGGCTCCTCTCACAACAACCTACCAGCTCTTAGCTGTACATACTAAAGTACCTTGTTCTGAGTGTCTGACCTACCAGTCATATGTGCTAATTAATTCCTAAAGCATATTGTTCTAGTAAGTGAATTGTAAAATGTACTTTCTCAAATAAAGTGCATTAACCGAATATTCCTGTAACAAAATGTCCATGTCTTATGCAATGCAATAATTGAATTACTACTACACACTTAACAAAGATTCTTTTCCCGACGCAATATTCTGACATACCATTTTGTGCAATGTGCATTCCTAAATACAGTTTCCATACGCTTATATTAGATGCAGAAAAACTCTGCAATATTTTCATGTACCTGCTACAGAAAATACGAAAACACTCTTGCTTGACTTTGCCAGTAATTTTTCACGCAACGAAAGCCACATGAAGTTCAATAAACTAATATGCAATACAAACGGCACTGGTAATATTCTATAAATTTATAACATTTGGTTTTAAATCTCAAAACAATAAATTCTGAAAACCTGAGCGTTACTAACTTTCCTGAGCATGGCTCTTCATTACATCTGTATTTTCATTAGAATTATTCTCTACTTTAAAATAGAAAAAAAGTCTGCGCTTCAGTTCTAGCGCTTTTGAAAAATTATTTTCCTAGTAAAATTAATCGAACGCTGTGTGCTCGTGAAACACCATTTATGTCGAAACACAATTCAACGTTTCATATGAAACATCCTAAGTTCTGAATTAGATTCGCTGCCTAGTGCAAAATTCTCCAATTTCAAAACTAAACTCACTATCATACGAATGACTGCAATATCAACTCTGCATCCACTTCATTACGAACGTTTTATACAGTTTTATTGCGAGAAATCAAATATTTTATTTGTCGTATCCTATTAAATTTATGGCCTTGCATGAAACGAGTTCATTAGTGTACGTAGATTGAAAACCAACTAAGTATATAATGTTTCAGGATGATATTCAACCGCCTGCTTATTACATTTTTTCTCGCTTGAAATTAGGTCCTCTTGTGAATTATTATTAAACGTAATTCGAAGCCAGATATGAAACATTTCTCAAATCAAATTAATTTCAAATCCTCCAGCAAACCATTTAACATAAATTAAATGTCTCTATGCAACTAAATATCACTTCATAAAAACATTTAATTTCCTTCAATAAAACGTTTCTAATTCAATAAGAAAACAGAACAAAATTTCATCTCCATTTGAAATCCAGCACCTGAGATGCAGCATATTCGCTTCAATACCTCAATGTTTGGGAAATATTTGATACCACATTGCTGCGCTACTGCAAGTCATTGGCAGCGCTGCAGAAGCCTCGGCACGGCTTGACGTCACGACAGCCCCGTTGCCAAGGCAACAGCAGATGTGAGGAAGCCGAGCATTGTGTCGGGAATTTATCTGAGGTGACCCAAATTGGACCAATTTTTGGAGCAGGTGCCGCCAATCACCGATGTTCCGGCTACAAAGCCTGTGGCGGGCTGTGCATTTCCAGTCTTGGAGCAAACTTAAAAGATTTCGAGATTTTGCACTAGAATGGAAAAGCGTCTGAAAATTGAGCTGTCGTGCTTTAGTTGCCCTAAGGTTTCAAATATTGAAGACTTTTATGGCAAATTTTTCAGAATTTGTGGTTCTTTGGACACGAATATTCAACTAACGCAGCTCAGGGCATTTTGGACTACAAGATATGCTCTCAAGTCGTTCCTTGAGCTAAAAGAAAATGAATTCTCTGTTGTCGCAAGAGTTTTGTTAGGTGATTTGAAAATTCGTCGTCTATTTGAGCAACTGCTCTGCGCAGATGGAAATACGCCCTGGTTTAAGTAGCACCGACCTTGCAAACACATCCAAATCACAAACGAAGTTCAGTGCAACTGATGTTTGCGAACGAAACGATTGTCTAGAGGAGAATGTCTTATAAGATCGGCAAGTTTCTAGTACCTGTACTTAACCCATTGACCTCTAATGAGTTTAGCGTTTTGAATTCGGGTTCCTTTGTTAAAGATATTTGTGCTGTTCAGGGTGCAGGATCTTTTTATATGGCGTCGTTCGATGTTGAAAACTTATTTACAAATATTCCGCTTACAGAAACAATTGAAATATGCATAAATCACCTTTTTAATATAAATACGACACTTTATGGTATGACCAAAAATATTTTTAAAACACTGCATCTTGAACGTCAGGCCGTGAGTAAAAAAGATAAGTTCCCCTTTATAATAGTCGTCTGTCTTCCAGACCCATACCCCAACGGAAACCCAGGTTGAAAGCGGTTATATAAGTACAGGATAGTGCTTGTTACCTGGCTTAAGGAATGTCCTGATTCTTTTTTAAACCGGTATTTTACCGTAGGTATATCGACGATACGCTCCTATTTATTTCGTGATCAATCTCATGCAGCAATGTTTTTAGACTACCTGAATGCTAAACATCAGAATATCAAATTTACCATGGAGACAGAAGAGAATAATAAGCTTGCATTTTTAGATTGCCTATTGCAACGTAACGGTTTCAGTACAACTATATACAGAAAAAGAAAGCACTTTTACTGGCTTGGGTCTCAGCTATTTTAGTTTCTGCACCTTCAGATTTAAAATTAATAGCATAAAGACTCTACTTTTTCGTGCATATGAAATTTGTTCCGATTACTTATCTTTGGATAATGAATTTCTAATGGATTATTTTTTGAGAAATGGGTATCCGCTGTATTTAGTTCATGACTTCAATAAGAAATTCTTAGACAGTAAGTTCTCTCCCAAAACTGTAGTGCTGACCGCAGAGAAAAAGAAGATTTTTGTCTCGTTCCCTTTCTTCGGCCCTCAGTCGGAGAAATTGAAAACCGACTTAATATCTCTAGCAAATAATTATTTTATGTGTGTTGACCTTCGACTTGTTTTAGAGAACAATTTTAGGATTGGAACAATGTTTTCGTTTGAAGATAAGCTACCTGCCCATATGCTCTCCTCTATTGTATACCAATACTGTTGCCCATCGTGTGGGTCTGCGTACGTTGGATCTTCAACGCGCGCGCTGAGGGTTAGAGTGTTTGAGCATATGGGTAGGAGTTTAAGAACAGGTAATCCCTTAACCACACCGTCACATTCAGCAATACGTACGCATGCAGAACAGTGCAATACCCCTATTTTGTTAGAAAACTTTTCCAACCTTGGTTCTGCAAATTCCTGTTCCGACCTCCGAATGTTGGAGTCACTATTCATTTCTAAGCTCAGTCCAAACCTCAACGATATTAGAGTCATCATACCCCTTGAAATAGCTCCCCATTAGATGACTTTTATTCCCCTGTGGTGTATGCTTTTAGAATAGTAGCATATTTTGAAAATACCAGTGCATCATTTGTTTATATTTGTTATTTCAGATTGCTGATGATGACCTTTAGGGTCGAAACGTTCGAACCAAATTTTGATGAAAATGTGTTTTGGATCTGTTGTCTTCGCTCTGACCTAGATTTTAAATTGATGTCGCATTCTGCAACCAAATTTGATGAGTAGAATGTCAATAACATTGATACATCTACTCGAGGAGAGCTACTGTATGTTCGCTCATGACTGATATGCAATCACCCATTTTTGAGTCTCGGCGTCGTATAATTATTATTATTAATACTTCACGCTTGGGCCACAACAGACAAGTAGGGCGACCGAAGTGAAGCGTTATGCAACACCGGGAAGCCCGTAACGTTGCTAAAGAAAATCCGACAGCTAGCCATTAACAGCTGACTTAAACGTCTACAGGCCGACACGACCGAAAGCCGATGCTGGCAATGAATTCCGAACCGAAACAGACCAGGGCAGGAAACATCGACTGAGCTGACGAGTTCGGCACCTAACCAATACGCCAACACAGGCAGCAAAAAGGCATGAAAGCATCTGCGGACTACACCTTTGTCACCAAACACTGAATTTACATTACGCAGGAGCCCAATCTTACTGGAAGGACGGTTAAATTTTTAAGATAGTAATAATACTGGAAGTAAATGACACCAGTCGCCTAATATGCGGCTCATAAGTAAGCTTCTCATCAAAGACAACACTAAAAATCTACAAGGAACTAAGCCCCTGGGGTATAGTGTCATCTATTTTCAGAGTAGTGATGGGTCGAATGCCATTTTTTGGACATCCGGGGATGCGGATGCACGTGCGGATGTTACTATCTTGACATCGGCGGATGCAGATGTCAAAAAAGTACGGATGTTACACAGTTGCGGATGCGATTATTCGCCCCACCAAAAATGCACACACCCCCTCTCACGACGGCAGTGTACACAACACTTGGGGGGGGGGGGGAACTTAGATGGTGCTCTGTAGACAGGAACAGTTCTTGCACACATTTCAATCCAAATGAGAATTTGCAGTTTTTAGCACTATGAATGAGCTTAGTGTACAGTGATAAAACTTGCGCCTTCTTTGCTGCGGATTTCGCAGTTGACATACGCGGATGCGATTGTGGATGCTACCATCTTAGCATCCGCGGATGCAGATGCGACTGGGGATGTCAAAAAAGGTGCGGATGTTCTGCGGATGCGAATATTCGCCCCATTACTATTTCAGAGGTGGATGCTGCTGTAAAAGTGTCCGAGCCCGACTGACAATCATAGCTTTGGTCTTATCGGCATTCAGCTTCAAACTTCAGTCTCAGCACCATGCACTAATGCGTGACAGGTTCCTATTCAGAGACTGGGAGGCGACATTACGCATACTTGGGTAGGTATCACTGCTATCAAAGTGGAATCGTTAGCATAGCTGATAATCGTGTTCTCTAGCGAAGACAGCATGACACAAGCTTACAGAACAAACAGCAGCGGACCAAGTAGTTACCCTGAGAGATGCCATACTCCACCGCGACTGAGGTACTCAAAACACCGTCAACAGACACACTCTGCGTTCGCTCAGAAATAAAACCAAGAATGATTGACAGAACGCTACCACACACACCAAACGACACCAACTTATACGACAGACCTCTGTGGTTGTCCATCTCAAACGCCGTACTACAGCCCAACTGTACAAGGCGTGCCTCTGAACTACAATCCAGCTCAGACTGTAAATGGTGTGACAAAGATAACAATACGTCACAACTCAAACCAGTTCTGTACCCAAACTGAGCAGCAGGCAGCAATATCCTGTAGCCTAGGAAAACTGACCCAGCTAGCTTACAAGCCACCAATGTCTCGAACACCTTCGACAAAATGAGCGTTAGCTTAATATGTGGCATTGTACGTAATAGATATAGAAAAAACGTTCCAGGATTGATTGAACATGTCCGTGAACTTCTTGAAGCTAGCAGACAGGCATTCAATGTGTGGAGAATGCAGGGAGGCCTCGAAATGGAAACAAAAAGTGCGCTAAATTTACACAACATGTACCGAATTGTCCAATTAAGCAAGTAAGTAGGCGTAAGGACGAAATCAGAACATAAAACTGAATAGCGAACTAACCTAAATAAGAGGCGTTGAATTCTAGAGACAAATAGCAAATCTAAGAACGAAGTTGCACGCTGTTGCACAATCGACAGATGGCATCACAGGGGAAAGTAACACTGCTGAATACTGGAAGTTCTATTATGAATTTTTATATTGGCAACAATTGTACAAATTAAGTTTATAGTAGTATTCTTCATAATATGAGCTCAGCTCATGATCGTGAAGCGTTAAAATTACTCCTGCGCGGATAATGTTCCCGCTCAAGCCTACAGAAGCTGTACAGCCCTCAGAAGTTGGCCACGCGGCTTCCTACTAGAGAATCTAATGCTTACCATAATTTTACCAATTGAGGGAAAAAAAAGGCGAAATGCGTCACCATCAGAGCTAGCAGAACCAGTACTTGAGAGGCAGATGCCAATGTACATAGACATTCTACATAATTAATTTGGCATTATAAAAAGTTCAACACGATACGAAAATGGTTGACTGTGTACTCAGATAGGATTATTTCTCTGACAACGGCTGATAATATAGTTGTGTGTTCTAGATACTAAGATAGCACTTGATAAAGTGTATCATTTTTCTCTGTTTTCGGAAAAACAAATACCTCCTTATGGTGTAATAACATCGAAGTATTGGTTCCAAAGTCAGAATCGCTATGTAAAATAGGGCGCAAACGTCATAAGCGTTTGGCCAAGGAGGCTTACTTCTTCTCATTCTGTGCAGTATCTTCATTGACTGTATCCATACCGAGTTGAATGCAGCTGGAGTAGGTTGTTATATTAACAACAAAACAGTATATATAAATGCCCTTAATTATGCTGACGAAGGGGTGCTTACCGTGCTCCATCCTACCGGACTACAAAAACTGCTCGCAATCTGCGAGTGTGAAACAAATAAACTTTGTATTAATGATAATGTTGTGAAAGCTGCATGCACGTATATTTGGCCTAGATGAAGTGGCTTGCCGATCATAAACAGTCTACTCTCACATCTCAATGATGAAGAGCTTACGTG
This sequence comes from Parhyale hawaiensis, assembly GCA_001587735.2. NCBI lineage: Eukaryota > Metazoa > Arthropoda > Malacostraca > Amphipoda > Hyalidae > Parhyale > Parhyale hawaiensis. The sequence continues at coordinate 160,708 of LQNS02000140.1, forward strand.
GATCATAAAATCGCTGATTATTTTCTTGATATAAGGATCTAGGAATCTAGGAAAGAAACGCCAAAGCTCGAAAGAGTTGGTAGCACGTTAATCGGGAAATTCGGACATTATTCTGAAGATGTCAATGCCAGTTGTTGTGGACCTAGTGTTACCTCTGCACCCTCTCGCTCTGGTGTAACTTTAAAAAAAAATCCATCGAGCGCTCCTGCACGCCTCTGATCAGTGCTATTTAATAATTTACGTCCTATTTTAATTTTTTATTTATTTATTTATAAATCTACAATATATTAAAGACCGATATATATATATCTTTTTGCTTATTTATTTATCCATTTTCTGTCACAATTTGACAAAACAGGCAGAAATTAGCCCAAGGGAGAGGCTGTGGTCATCGTGTCAAGTTTCATTGAAAATTGATAGGTAAAATTAGGCCAGGTTGCAGTTGATGCAAACGTACGTCTGAATGCAGTTCTTTCTTTGCCAACGTTGAAGTACTCAATGCAGCTACTTATAGCTTCTCCAAGCACTCTCTTGCATCGTAATTTGTACTCTCTTCTGAGGTTTCCCTCATCCACACTTCAGCTTTCTTGAGCTTACGTTGGTGCTCTTCGAAGCAAATGGTAAGATATTCTTCAGCGGTCAACAGGTGCATAAAAAACACGAGGATTTCTTAGCAGCAAATAATATTCTCCAATTTGGGTTCTTCTTTCAACAGAACAACTTTTCACTTGAGGAAAAAACTTCCGAGCTATGTGACAGCATTGAGGATGCTGGATACTGAGCTCAAAGGTGTGTTGTAATCACGGCCAATTCGGGCTACCGCAACCTGAAAAAGGTTACCGTAACCCAAAAAGTGGTCATGAGAGCGCCATCTATCGATGAGCGGCGTAAGCTTAATAATAATGAATATGAGTGTTTCTATTAATTTTGTCGACGTGCACTTAAAACAAATATACTTATTTGCTTACTTGTAGGCTGTGGTGTTTACTCATTACTCGTTTGCATAATTTTGGCGTTTCCTATATTTGTAACTGATGTTTTTGAGCGGTGACTCGCATCACCGTAACCCGCGTAGCAATCGTCATATGAGCTATGATTACGACACGAGTTGCAATTAACTGGCTGGGTCACCGGTGTAGCACCGGTAGCTCAGAAATGCTGATTACACCACACCTCCGTATTTATTAGGAGCAACGTCGACAGCGGGAAAGAAAAAACATTGTTTTTCAGCGTATCATTGAAGGAAAGCTTGGCGTTGTTCAGCCTAGAATGCTCATCTGCTTTGTTCCATAATTTAAGTTGGCAGTTGCAGTACATCCTACATAGGGAAGTTAATAAGAAAATTACTATTAATGAAGACGTTTCATCACAAATTTTTCGCTCTAATTTTTGACAGCGCGGACACTCTAGTATATCTTAGGAATAAGACAGGAAGAAATTCGAGCGGTGAAGACGGTATCTTGGATACTGAGGTCGAAGTCTGGAACTCCAGCTGAGGGACCTGAGCTCACCTGTATAACCGTGTCTGAACGTATTCAAATGCGCTACCGGATATGTCACTTGACTGTGCCATATAATATGTGCGTAACTATATATCAAATTTTTCAGGCAGAATACTGAAATCTAATTTAAAAAGCCTCTGAAGAGTAAAAAGTTCATGAGACAACGTGTGTTTTCCTGAAGTATGTACTAATTTTCTGCCGTCATTTATAATGACGGATTGGGTCACATGTAAAAACTGTCATTTTCATATCATTTAACAACTGTCGTTGTTCCTTTAATCGTGGATAATTATGCGTTTTATAGTTCATGGCTACCAATGTGGCTCCACTCTGTAGTATAACTGTGGTTTTAATTAATTTTTGCAGTTTTACTAGGATTTCTTACCATGAGCTCTGCCAAAAGCTCTTCATGCATCAATTTCTGGGGTTATTGCTTCAAATTTGTTGTAGAAAATAAATTTAATAGCATCTGATACTACAGTGCATTACACGTAGCATTTATGTGCCATTTTTTCAATAAAATTCTTATTGTCCTAGAAATAATTGTGAGTTTTGAATTATTTTTGATATCCGAAGGTAAATATGATACCTATCGCCCACTGAAGGTAATCAATTATGAATTTAGATTCCCTGCACTACAACGTATTCCTTAAGGTACGACAAAGAAATTAATTTTTGTTTGAGGTCTCTGTGATTGTTAGAATTCATTTTATTAACTTTTACGTTAATCGATGGCCAGGCCCACTTGTGAGAGACTAAATTTCAGTGGGCAGTCAAGGTATTATGAAGTCTATGTAAGAACAAATCGAAAATATCTTAATAATATAAAAAGCCCTTGGTGATTTTATATATATATTTCGTGTTCGCTCTGAAGGAAATAGATGGGCGAAAAATATGCCACGTTGCAGATTTTGTAAATCGATGACCATGTTGCAGAAGATAGCGAAAACTGATCCTTATCCCTTTATTTGAAGACTCTTCTTGCTTTAAACACTTCTCTAAATCGGAAAAATATGTATGCAGCTGCTGGAGTCCGATTTTAATTTTTTTTTTTTTTCTCAGGTCACGACGTATAAATTCGGCAGATGGCCAACGAAGCGCTGTGAAGGTAATTTTTCACGGGTAGTAGACAATTATTTCAGCTAGCTTACTGTTTTCTTATTTACGAGGCAGTTTTCTCTTCATAGGCCAAAATTTCAGCACTTCAAATTATTGAAGCAGATATTTTTAATTAGAAAGACAGTATCAACGGTATCATTGCTGCGGAGCACCAACATTGTATATAGGCTATAAGCTGACTAGCGTTGCATTCAAGTTTATTGGAGTGTTTTACTCACGATTTTACTTCTGCCTAACGATACAGAAGACCTAAGGATGAGAGCACGACAAAGGATCAATGAAGAAAATGAAGAAGTAAGTCAAAGAAGATTCCTCCCCGGCCTATAGGTATTAAGGCAAACATGTCGATTATTGTGGGAATTTTTTCACCCTCGGGGCCACTAGTTGGGTAAATAATAGGAAACATCTTGAAACTGGCCAAATAATGGAGCGCAATGCAGCGTAGGCTCCTCTGCTGCAATTATATTTATCACCAAAAATGAATCAGCTAATGAATGGTTAGATTACTTTTAAGGAGTCGCGAGTGGCATAAGTGGATACTGCATATATTTGTGCTATGTATTTTATTATGCCTTAGCCCCCATATTTTTAAATTGTTCGTCAACGCTAAGTTTAAAAAAGCTAAATTTATAAGGTTTGAATTTTCTCGAACTGTACGCTAAGTTCCCAACTTTGACCGAGTTCACACGTCATTTATCTCACCGAGTTCATTGATCCGCTCGTCCGAATGTTTTGCAACGCCACAAAAAGTCATAAAAATGTTAACCGTCAAATTAGCTTTCACTGTAAGTATCACTAAGCAAGTCAAGGAAATCTCTTCAACTTTATAGTGAAATAAGACTTTAAAAAAAAAACTGTGCACGTTTCTGCTACTTATAGAGCACAGTAACACATTCGGACAAGTGGCTAAGCGAACGCGTTGGTATGAATGACGTGGGAACGCTCCCTTACGGACACAATAGGTCTGAGGAACTGTTCGTAAGCTGAGTTGTTCGTAAGTCGTTAGATATTGAATTTCAGATCATAATAATTGCCATACGAGGTCATGTAAATGTCATTGCTACTCTAAATAAGCAGATACTGGTCAATAAAAATTAGCAGAAACAACTACAGGGCAACAAAACAAGACATAAAAAGGACTGTACAGCATAGGATACGAACATGCGAACGCAGTGCGGTATTTTACAATCATTAATAGACAATGAACTCGCGTTCGTATCTCTGGAGGTTCGTAACTCGGACGTTCGTAAGTTGGGGAGCCAGTCTATACCGGAGAATTGGCTTCGACGCTTTGAATCATGCTACAGGCGTTAGAAGCAAGCCGGCTACGTTTGCGACGGCTAAAAAAATCCATTTTATGGAGCAAAATTGAGTTTTCTAAAATTTAAGGATACTCGAGTAGGAAAGAGTACAAGCCTAAAACTCGATTTAACGCGTCGATACCACGCACTTGCCAAGCCTATTGGGCTCCAAAAATACCCATTCTAGATTTTCCCACGTGGAGAGGGATGAGCGTCAGCTTCTTATATAAATAATTCTTTTGCCGTCGCCAGCTAGCGAAGGCAGAAATTTTGTGCATGCTGGAACCGATGAATACAAAGCATTCAAGTCCTAACGTTTCACACTTGGAATTCGATTAACGTGCAGCCAATTGTGTAGAAAATGCAGATAGAATCGTCAACTAGGAAGCACAGATATTCTTCCGGCCGCCGGATTGCAAAGCAGGCAGGAAAGATAACAAATTCAGGCAGGAGCAGCCGAGGGTTGGGGTGCTGTCAAGCCTAACGTACGTTCCCTGACCTGCGAGGGTCTCACTCCCCGCCTCCGCGCGGCCAAAATTAGCAAATATCTTATTATAGGCAGACCACTGGACCGAGACCGGCTGCAAAAAGCTTCAGCCTGCTATAGGGTTCCAGAGCTTTCCATTCACGGATGTTATTAATGGCTGGCATTTGGGCCAAAAATGAGATGCACTCACTGCTGAGAAGCGGCGCAAAAGTTAAAGTAGCGAGTGAAAGCCACCGGGATACTTTAGATACGTCGAATGAGAAGTGTTCGTCTCTGCACCTCTATTTTGTTTGGCATTGCAAGTTACCAAGCAAAAGCCGCATGTACACAGAAGACAGGTGGAATTTGAAGTGTACTTCTCGGCACTTTAACTTTAAAGTTAGTTATTTCTGGAAGCTAGACTGCAGTTACTTTTCCCTTGAATTTTTGAAGCTAGAGAAATAATTCTACCTATTGAGGGAGCTCTGAAATTATAGTCAAAATTTCAATTCTGTGGGGAATTATTTAAGAAACTAAAAGCAGCTTAAATACTAATTTTATTGTTATTATTCGGAATAGAGACTTCAGTATTCTCACTAATTTGGCAGTATTCTCGAAGTTGAACTTAGATTAACGTTCAGGATCTTTGGGAAATTTGCAACTGAAATAACAATAACACATCGTTTTGAAATGTGTAGGCCTATTGACTATTTATCTAGTGCCAGTGGCAGCCTACTTTGTGTCGCAAAATCTATGCTGCAAACATCCGATGAACAACAGGATTCAGGGCGGCATTACACTACACCGACAGTAGAGAACAGACATACTGAAAATTTAACGAGCGAAAATCATGGACTTTGTATGAACGATCAAGAGTAAAGTTCTCAGGGCCCATGACATGAAATACATTCATGGAGATGCTACCCATGCTAAACTAGCAAACATTCTTCAATGGAGGTATTTGCAGCGTTACTACGATATAAATTCACTGTTAATATTCTACACATACTGCGCTAGCAAACATTCTTCAATGGAGGTATTTGCTGTGTAAGTACGATATAAATTCACTGTTAATATTCTACACATACTGCGCTAGCAAACATTCTTCAATGGAGGTATTTGCTGTGTAAGTACAATATAAATTCACTGTTAATATTCTACACATACTGCGCTAGCAAACATTCTTCAATGGAGGTATTTGCAGCGTAAGTACGATATAAATTCACTGTTTATATTTGATACGAATTTGATGCTCGTCTGTATATCAAATAAAGCCAAATTAGTGTGGTTTCCCGGAGAAAGAGAAGCAACACTTTACGTATTCTTGCTCTGTTGGCAATTAAGCGGATAATTCTCTAGACATTTGTTAACATAAAATTTAAAAAGTCGCCGTACTCAAATCATAATTGTTACCACACCTAACGACTTATTTGAAAATCAGTATTGAAAATTTTCCTCCGATTCTTAGAGATAAGTTACACTCCATCCATTTTATCGAGGCAGCTTGGGTGTGGTCAAATTCCTCAACAGCGTTGCCAGTTATTGGGCATTTTTGAGATTTTGTTCGGCCCATATCTTATCCCCGTCCATTTCCTGAGTATAGAGAAATCACAAAAATGCCCACAGAACTGGCAACGCTGTAGAGGAATTTGACCACGCCTAAACTGCCTTTTTAAAATGGACGGAGTATAGTTATTTGCCTGCTCTCCGCGTATACAAATTTTGTTAGTACTGTATTCTGTAACCTACATCCGGCTGCAAACTGACTATAGACTTTTTTGCCGTCAACAAACGACACCGCTACTCTGTAAAAATAGAGAGCCAGATCATCCGACGGCGTAATGCATCATACTGCATATTTTACGACGTCTGAGAGATCTTCAGGTAATCTGTTCATGGAACGCCTGAATCAATTGCTTGAGAAATAAGTTTTGAACAAAAAGCGGTGATAATTTTTGTGCATAAAAATTTTTTGTCATGTGAACTCGAAAACAACAGCCAAACTATGTCTCAAATATCACACGATTCCACATTAAGACGCGCATCACGTCACTGTCTTTCATTACGTCGTTATCATAGGCCTCTGTGTTGTTGTTTACATAGCGCTGTGTCGTAACTACTAGTAAAAAATTACCAGAAGCTGCTCCACGCCTCTAATCTTACGTACGGAAGAGACGTGGCTGAAAGACGGAAATGACAAACACGTAAGCTTAATATTCATATGCTTTACCCCTAAAGATTAAAGGAGCGCAGGGCAGGTTCTGCTAATGGCATCAGATCTTTATAAGGATACAATTTTACAAACAAAGAGTAGGCAACTATGAGTGCCTGCTACACCTACAAAGTAAATATAGTAATTCAATATTAAGACAATTTTGCCAATATATTATCTTGTAGCTAATTTAGTGTTTAAATATGCAAATTCCCCCGGTTTTCTATCACATCCTTATTTCAAAACTACTCCTAGCACGTGTTTCGAAAGAGAACCTAATCGGAACTTCATGTTTTTCTAAACAAAAGCAATAATTAAGCGGAAGACTCTTTATAATTAGACGGTGGACGATTTTATATTAATTTACAGAAAATAATTTTCGTTTCTAATATTTTATTGAATGGAGTGCAGCACACAAAGCAGCTCGAATCTTTTGAATTGAATAACCAATTATCTCACGCAGCCTATCGAGCCAAGGTTGCAACTAAGTTATCTTTTATGAAGCGACTGGACACCAATATGATATTGCAGTTGAAAAATAAGGGTAGCTACCACAAGTAGTCTTGTAATTATTCTGCAAAATTATATGAAGAGCAGAACGTCGACGCAATATCAACAGACAGTTGGATTAAATGTGCACCCGGCCTTCCTTACAGACAATATTTCACTAAGCGACTGATAGCGCTAAACTGACCAAAAGACTGTTGTGTGAAACTGCATTAACGTTGAGGAAATTTTTCTATGCATCGCCAAAAATAGAAACAGCGAGAGAGAGACCATGGACAGGTTAACTCATATTCGCAGCCCAGCTCCAATAGTCAGCCTAACTAAAGCAAAATTGTAATGAAAACTTCCTGTATTCGATACGAAACTCAGCTAGCTCATCTAGCGTCGAAGTGCCCAATTATCGTCCCAGAATTAGTAATGCTGTCAGTAAAATATGATAGAGCAATGATCAAATTATTAATTTCGGAAACAATGGGACTGGAAAAATATGCAATAAGTAACTTATCAACAACTGCGTAAAATGCTAACCTTCAGCCAGTGGAAGTCTACTGCGTTTCACAAATGAACTATTTTGGGTACCTCCTACTCAAAATAAGGTTCGCACTAACTACACTCTCATGCAGGGAAGAGACAATTAACGAACACAATCAGAGTCGAAGTTTGCCAGCGAATTGTTAGTACAAAAATACGGTAAAATCGACATGACGACTAATCAGTAAGTCTGCATTACGTTCCTAAGCAGGTCTCGGTAATGCATTAGACAATGACAGACAGTATTTAAATACAGTGTGCTTAAATACGTATTTAAATGGTTCGTTATTATGGAATTCTCACGTGAAAACTTAAATAAATACCGTATAAATCAGATTTATGTGGCGCCGTATTAAATTCTTGCTGTATTAGCCTACAGTACCCCTCAATTGTGACTCGCAATGAGGGATCAGAATCGTCGACGCCGCCAACTGACTGTACGTACAGCTATTGCAAAAATAAATCATGCAGTATGAAAAATATTTCGAAATACGCTGTCACTGTATAGCCGCTATGATTCCAGTCAAGGTGCAGAATACTCGATGAATGTCAATGAAGGTTGTCAACGGCCGCAAGTGCACTAGCGTGAGAATTAAAAAAACAAAATCTACAGATACGCAATCATTATGGATTTTTATGATCTGAACTGTATTTCTTATCAGCAGCTGAGGTTCGGGATCTCAGCCGCAGTCCTCTATGGTAAGACATCACCGCAGCCATCGACCCTGCTGCAGTCACGCCGTCCGCACCTGTGCAGATATTAGCCGTGAACTTGACCGGTGTCGTGCTGACGTGGAGACTGCGGAGATTGAGCATTAGGATTAGCTACTTTCTGTTCCTGAGACCGGTGCCTGTACATAAGACCGGTGAATGTACGGGGGTCGTTCCAAAAGTCTACTTTTTAATTCAAGGTTGACGAGATACAAAGACGAAAGTGGCACCATTTAAACAAGCGACATTTTGTGCTTCAACAATTATTTTTTCTATACTATCACCCCCATTCTCAATGCACTTTTTTCAGCGATAAACGAGAGCCTAGATGCCTCGGACGTAAAAGTCAAGGTCAGCCGAGGCGGTCCGTTTTTTCACGGTTGCGATTACAACGTTGCTGTCGGGGAAGCGCTGCCTCCGTAATGCGTTCATAACAGGTCCGAACTAATGGAAGTCTCATGCAGGGGCCACACTAGGCGTTGGCGTTTGTACGAGCAACGCGCAACTCACTCAGAAATCCTTGTTGTGTATCGGAACGACTGTAGGTGACACACTAGCGACGGGAAGCTGCGATCGTCCGCCATACAAAGTCCCGTCCAGACTACCGCGCACATGTTCCGCAGAACTTCGTTGCTCATGCTCCTTGATAAAAAAAAGCTGCAGCTCTTTTCACTAGTAATAACTTATTTTACTACATGTATCGATGCAACTAGAAATAAACAATCACTGTGAATGCAGATAGTACTTATAGCGTGCTACAGCCATGCACGCACTGCCAAGTGAGCTTAGATTAACATTTTCATATTTTTCTTGACCACACGATGGGCGCGGCAATACATTGAATCAAATTAGACGACTGGCTTGAGAGCAACTCCAAAAATAATTGACAAGTAAAGGTAACTCGATAATTTTCTGTTCCCCCAGAGGAAGTTGAACGGGTTCGAACATTTATTTTATCTACGAACATAAACACAACTGTGTCCACACGACAAAACGGCGATGAAATGTTTACCGTCTACTCTGTAGTCTCCACAAGTGTCACTACATAGTGTGGTGAAGTTCATATTTCCCGTCAAATTTGCAGTGAAATAGAAATCAGAGAGGCTTAATATGTCTATAAAGAAACAAGAAAGCCTCATGGAAAGCCTAATTTATTCGTTTTGCGGATGAACCTGCATTGTTTGCAGCTTAAATCGCGCGGAAATATCTAACAAAATGGACGCCCGCGAAAACGCGCAGAGCTGCGATTTGACGGCAGAAATTCGCAGCGATCAGCAAAAACGCCAAATTGTGAACAGATTTTTTATTTAATCTCAGTTCACAGGATTAGAAGCTAACTAAAAACACTTTGCAAATAAAAAAGACGGTTTTAGAGAACACTCAGAATCACACTGTAAATACAAATTCGATTTACGCGGCTGTACGACCAACTGGTTGCCAATAGAAAACCTCAAGCGACCTTTCGCCTCGTAGGCGCAGCTTGTCTGTTGCTAGCAGCAATTTTGCTGCTCGAAGACGTACGAGCTGCGCGTCCTGACAGCAAGTTGCGAGGATGAATGCCTAGTGCGGCCCCTGAAGCACGGCACCTGGTCAGGACTGTACAGTGAGTGAGACAGCACCGCCCAGCCGAACTTCGTCACACATTCCGCGGTCCTCAAACCTTCGTGTGGCCTGGCTTTGTCGTGTGGCAAACGGAATATTTCTCTGTTTCTGGCCTTACACAGGCAATCAGATCCTTCACCCCATCCCACCCACATCCAACTCTACACGCATTTCATTTATCATTATTCGCCCATCGTTGCCAAAGAATTTATCCACAGGCACCAATTTTTCTGCATGAAAAAATTCCGTGACTTGTCTCTGCTTCTGACGCACAACCATGACAGGAATTGATGTCTTAGAGTGTCATACCGTCAATATCTGCAACAAAAAGATGAAATTTTCAGGTTATACATATGTGGAATCATTACAACAATGTAATTTGCAATCCCCTCGGATCTCTTCGGGCGGAATAAAGAAAGAGGAGGCATTACTTTTGGAACGACCCTCGTATTTAGTCTCTCGTAAGATACATGTACATATTATCAACTTGGAACACTCATGGTGACACGTGGCAACGATGTCTATGACCGGCTTGCACTGTTCAGTTAGTTCTTCAGTATTCGTGCTACATTACCCTGAAACTGAGAGATATCTAACAGTCGTCTGTATTAAGCATGTTCATTATCAACATTTAAATATAATTAATGAATTGTCTATCCTTTAGCACTGTACTTCAGAGATTGAATTGCTACCACAGAACAGGCAGACTCAACGAGACGAGGCGGCAATACTAAGGTTAGAAGTGCTGGGCGCTATACTTTAGTAGATGATAAATATTTCGCTGCTGGCATTTTCCGTAAAAATTTTAGTCAGCAAAAGTCCGTTATTCTACAATCGCCTCTCTAGAGTCTAAGTAATTTAATTTAAAAAAATTGATGTACACACTTTAATTTTTATGCGTTCTACCATACGCGAATACTCATATCTAAAAATAGCAATATACCCTTATTTCTCATAAATTGAACGAACTTATACTTTTCTCCTACTAGATTCGCTCAATTATGCATGCGTCTAAAAGTTTTGCTTTTAACGGTTACATATATCGTGGAGATAACTCGCAGCTGCCGTCCCCCTGGTCAAAGAGTTTAACTCTCAAACCTCATTGCGCATCGAGTGTGTCCATAGCCACCACTTGTACTTCATTTGAAAAACATCAGTGTCGTAGTAAGTACATAGCAGTTGTCGATCATTGAGTTTTCCAGTATGCGAGCTACAGCAAATTGCAATGTGTATACTTACGTGCCATCACCGAGTTCTCTCCTGCACCACTCGCTACACCACATTTTTTGGAAGCTTTTGGTTTGTTTTTTACCAAGTGCCAACTGGAAAAATAACGTTAAAATTTTTAAGAAGATCCTGGTAGTCGTTTAATTAGCTATCCACAATAATAAGATGGAGTACAAGCTGGACAAATATTGCGCTAATATATACTAATCCACGTACTCATTAATCTTATCATCTGGTAACTGAATACAGATAGTAAATTTTCGGAATATACCACACACGAAAGAGCGAGGTATAACGAATTTTAGCAAAACGTTAACCTTGTAACTTAAATTTCTCTCCCCATGACTAGTTATTTGCGCATGATCAGCTGCATCGCCAGAAACTGAAATGTTAGAACAAATTTCTGTGATATTAAAAATATTTAAAACTAGAGCACTCTGAGAGCGCATACCTCCGCCAAGTGAGGCAGCGGTAGCAAAAAATTCAAATTGGCTCTGAAACCGCAATTTTCTTTGTATCAACACCAAAATCTAATCATTTGTGTCTTTTCATTGTATTAACAGTTTTTGTAAATTTCTTGATGATCCGTTCACAAATTTTTGAGTTATGCAGCTAACAAATATTTTAACAAACATAACACAAATAAACAAACGGACTAACCGATCAACACTAGCTAGAATTTCATTTATGTCATTTAGCATTAATAACAATTCCTGTAAATTTTATTATTAATATTATTATTATTATTATTAAAACTTCACGCTTGAGCTCCCACGGACAGGTAATACAACCCAAATGAAGCATTTGCAACACCGGGAAGCCCAATACGCTGCTAAAGGAAATCCAGCAGAAAAACCATTAACAGCAGACTTAAAAGCCTGCAGGCCAACACGACCAAAAGCCGATGCAGGCAACAAATTCCAAACTTTAGCCGACCAGGGCACGAAGCACCGACAGAACTGATTAGTTC
>LQNS02000140.1:173155-196088 GCA_001587735.2 Parhyale hawaiensis
ATAAAAACATCTGCGGACAACCTGACTGTCACCAAACACAGAATTCACCTTACGCAGGAGCCCAATCTTAGTGGAAGGACGTGACACCAACCTTCTAATATGCGGCTCAAAAGTGAGCTTCCCATCAAAAACGACACCTAGAATCTCCAATGAGCTAGACTCCTGAAGCAAAGTGTCACCAATCTTTAGTTGGGGATGTTGTGGTAAAAGTGTCCGAGACCGACTGACAATCATCCATTTATAACTTTCTGAGTTATTGCACTAACAAGCATAAAATCAAATCCGCGACAAACAAACAAACGAACAAACAGATATTCACAAAAAATTGATCATTTACTATGCCTAACAAGTCATGTAAATTTCATGAAATCCGTCCATAACTTTTTGAGTTGTGGTAATAAGAAAAATAGGCAGACAAACAAACAGATGAACGAATTTTCGCCAAAAATTAATCGTCTGTTACTGTTAACATGCCTAACAATCCCGGTAAATTTCGTAAAGATCCGTTCATGACGTTTTAAGGTATCTTTGTGACAGATAATGAGACCGAAAAACAAACAGACAGAGAGAGAGACCAACACAAAATTATAACCTCTTTGGCGGAGGTAATAATCCTGGGAATTCCTGGGAACTATCTTAAATTATCTGGATTCAAAATTGGGCCCAAATCGATCTGAATCCCCCGATGGAAACCCTAATATTTGCTTTTTAGCTGATTTTTTTTCTTTTTTCTGCTGATTCAGCTTTTCCTGTCAAGCGAAAAAGTTTCCACTCAAGTTATTTCATGGCGTATCAGTGATATGCAGTGGCACTTCAATTCGTATGAGATGTATGATGACCTAATTATTAGCTACCAATTCACTGCATTTTGCAAAACGAAGGAAGGATGACACAGCTCAGCAAACTGCACTATTATAAATAGCACTCGCATGACATCCTTCATAATCAAATATGGTTCATCAAGTATCATTCCAAATCTTTGCCGTCAATTGGGAAGACCTGGTGCCTAAGTTACATTATAATATTATGCTAGTAGCCGTAATCTCGTTCTCGAGAAAACTACACACATGCTCTTATACATGCGTACATACACAGAACTGTATAGTACAACAGTTCAAAATTTACGAACTGCCATTTTTGTTCTTACTATCAAGATATTCAGTAACGAAATTTTGATGTAACAAATGAGTCACATGAGGGGAAACACAATTAATACCTTTCTCGACATAAGATTAGGGAAATAGTTTTAGGAATCTATAGCCGACACAGCGGCACTAAAGTGAACGTTCAACGCTAAGTTTAGGAAGCCACGCGCAGGAAAGGTATTAGAATATTTTGCATGGATATAATATGAACATAAAAATGATTACCGTACGTCTTTCCATTGGAACCTTTTATGATATTTTGAGCTATCCACCATCTTCCAGACAATTTTTTGAAAGGTATTCACCAGTTAATTTAAAATAATTCATTTCTATAAAGTGACTTGTTAGCTTCATGGGCACAATAACTTTTCTCATGCAATGCTGCGCAGCTAGAGCTCAACCTGGGCTTCTCCGCCGGACAGATGACTTATCAATGAATGCACTTTCTCCTGTGGATCCCTGTAATGTTATTACGTTCTATTGTGTAAGTTCCCGCATGGCCAGCCGTTCACAATTAAATTTCTTTCACAAACTTCTTTTTGACATCAGAAACTCAAATGATCGTAAAGTTGATAGTATTGTTAACTGTACAGTTATATTTTTTTCCATTGAACGGCGACTTATGCTTGATACAAAGCACTTTTTCCGTAAATTTCGAAGTTTCGAAAACGCAAATGGTGTCAGGCCCATCTTACGAAACAGATCAGGGGTCGATACACTTTTCTATGGCGGGCCATTACCTCACAGCCCCTACACATATAAGAATAGCCGTATAGGGTCATTTTCCTTGAAACTGGCCAGTTCCAGCAGGGAAGTCACTGGGCGCCCTGCCAAGTGTTACAAGGAAAGGAGTAAGATTCGATTACACTAGCCTCAGCGTGAGTCACCTGATGTTCTTCGGCTTCATGTGAGTCATGTGATCCTCTGATTCATTAAGGGTGCTCTTTAGAATCTTCTGCCATCTGACAGGTGGAAGTTTTATAAGGTACATCTTTAACATTACAATGACAAACAAGTTTATTTGAAAAGTACTATTTAAAACGTGACCAGGTTTTCTGTGATGACAAAAAGGACCCAACCCTAATTTGCTTGTGAACGGTCTGTGCAGGAGTCACAGATTTGTCACCGGTACTCCAAGCGCTGAAATTGTATGATATCTCAACTTGTCCATCAGTACATGAATTTTCTCCTATTAAACTCTTAACTGCGTGACGGAGAGACGGACCAACATTGGAGCAAGCAAGAGAGCAAGGGAGGGAGCAAGCAAGCGACCAACAACTGTGTTTTATTATACAGCGGACTTTGAATTTCCAGAAAATGAGAAATATTTTAATTTTAGCAGACTTAGTTTTATTGAAAAAAGAGCGCGGGAGTACATATATATATAATGACGCAGCTAGTCGAACGGTCCAAAAGGAAGTAGAGAAGACCCCCAACACGGATGTCAATTTGGCTGGCTCTTCACAATCTGCGCTCACGCGGGTGGACTTCGGAACTGAAACAAGATATTCTGTGTTTCAGGTAAAACCATTAACAAAATCTCAAACAATCCAAGAAAAAAATTTATCCAAAAACTAAAGAAGAATTTAGACAAACTCACATTTTGTTCAAGTGCTCAAATATCATAACTATTTGTTCCCAAAATCCACATCAATATTAAATATTGATCGGGAGTTGAATACGCCTAGTAACCTGAACGAACATACAACGCACCACTTCGAGTCTTGTAATACAGCAGAAGTCATAAGTATCAACCAGCAGTCCCAATCCGAGATAACGCCCGTGTCAGCAGAACCGCCCAGCAAGACCGTAGCCATGCTGAACAAAAAACCAAATATTAAGCAACTAATATTACCAACTACAATTTGAGAAACCCGACTGACTATCTCAATGAATAAATTTTTAACTTTTGTTTCACGATTGTCTTTCTCTCTTGTTGCAAGAATTGCAATACCAGAAACGCGTAAATACGCTCGACAACGACAGAGTTAAAGAAACAATGTTGCCTCTCACCAACAGCAGTTCGTCTCGGGGTTATGCATTGAAAACGTCTTGGCACAGAGGTTAAGAAATTAGTTAACAAAGACCAATTGTTGTTTGGGTATTGGCAAGCCGGTCCCCCCTAAAAGCAAAATTTTGGTGGACTCAGTTGATAAGTTCGGCGAGTAAGGTATTTAAACCGTCTGGAAATGCCCAGGGTGCTGGTAAGCCCCAAGCACTCTGACGGAGTCCATCAATAAGTTAGTTAATTTAGTTAGTGAATGTAATTCACTATGTAACTCAGTTTAGTTAAGCTATGAGTATCTCAGCAAAATTAAATTATGAAACTAACGACAATGAAGTAAATGGACGGGCACGCCAAATCCTAAGATAGCAAGAAATTAAGGCACACTGGGATGGCAATAATTTACAAGCCAGTAAGATAGCAATATGTGCCGAGGCTCTATTAACATTTGTAAGGGGGCAGCCAGTACCAGAGGGTTCATCATGTCACCACTAACGAAGTAATGCAGCTCGACCAAATTTTACCCTCCAGACAACTTTGGCAACCGTCCATCAAGAGAAGACGGAGTATACAGCCGTACAAACCTAAATTCACAGTCAGCCCAAAACTACCCGCCAAAAAATAAAATTTCTAGTATAACAATGATGAAAAAATATTTGAAACATCATGAAAGATCAGTTGTTTGTGTACATACAACTGTAACGCTTGATAATAAAAATACCACCAGCACCGTTGCTGTACCGGGAGAACAAAACGATGATAAGACGTACGATTACGTTATGTAAGTTTGTGTTACGAATTTAGCCTTTACTATACGCCAGTTCGCTTGCCTGATAGGGACTACTTTTATTATTCATATTTAAACACTGAATATTGTGTAAAACCGTGTTTATCATTTCCGTAACTTAAAGGTTTCCATAGAAAGATGTTATCCGATTAATTGGTTACACTTGGATAGCATAATATTTATGCAACGGGGGCTACACTGGTGCAGCACCCACGAAATGAGAGTTACTAGTGCAGCATAAATTTAAACAGTGGGTTGAATTGGAGCATCTCACCTAAACCAAAGGTTGCTTTACAACACGCCTCTAAATGAATAGTATTTGAAGTAACAATCGCCATTTCACAACGCGAGCGAACACTACCAATAATTTTCTTCTTCACTCTCCATTTATATAATTATTATCACTCAGAGCTGTTCCTTCCCCTCGCGATGTCTCGTTAATACTAATTACATTATATAATATGCTTGCGCTTCTGCGCCAATTTCTTCCATTTAATTATATGAGCATAATATTATCTAAAGCGTCTGCGTCCTGCGTCATATTACATGTGACTAATGTTGCTTTCATTCTTGGATAATTAATTCATAATTATTCTATATTGGCTCAAGCCTTGCACAATTGTATATTCGCAGTTTTAGTTTTCTGAAACTTCATGTTAGATGACGTCAAGAAATTTACAATGTACTGACTGCCGTCTTTGCATCAAGTAATATTGATATATTGCAGTGAAAATCTGGCCTAGTTCGAATACAGTAAGGTCGGGCTATTTCGTCACTCCTGGGGTTATTTCGCCACGTGGCAAAGTTGTCAATTATTTCAGTCATTGTGGCAAAAGTTTTAATAGCAGAAAAATTGTACAAGGTTCATTTCAAAGATACAGAATTGTCTTGAATTTGAGACAAAAAACAAGCCCCTCAGACAAATATTAATGAGTCAGTTGGACGTCGAAGTTAGTATGCAACTTTGACATCCAACTGACTTTAATTTTTGTTTGAGGGGCTTATTTCTTGTCTCAATTGAAAACAATCCTTTCACCTTTGAAACTGACCTTGTACCATTTTTCTACTGTTAAAACTTTTGCCGTAATGACTAAAAACTGAAAACTTTGCCACTGAGCGAAATAACCCCCGGGGTGACGAAATAGTCCAACCTTACGGTAATTCTGATAATTTTCCCACATTATTCATTAACATTTTATTCCGTAAAGTTGATATTCATCGGGCAATCTTAGCTTTGCGCTGTTCTTCTTGAATATCTTTAAGGGAAGTGAATTTTGAAAGGAAAAAATCTTCATCCTACTGGGAATAATTTTTACATTTTTAGCTGCTCACACTGGTAGAGCTGCAGTTCTATAGCTAATACGGTACTAGTAGAGTACATATGAGATAAACATTTATTGCATATATTTTTCGAACGTTGTAAAATGTAACCATAGATATGATACCTAGTTATGATGCAAAAATTCTGAGCTAGCCCTCATAAATTTAGGTGATAGCCAGTACTGCCATGGTTCATCTAACATTCGAAATTATGCTTATACCTACGACAGCCCATTGGAATGTTAGCCGAACCAGTCCTGGTTTTTAACTAACATTGAAATCCCAGTTAGTAAAACTCCTTGAAAAGCATTGTTGGGTTTTCAGATTGCGATATGAGTTTCTAGAAGAAACTATCGACAATTAACATAGAACTATCGGGACCCGTGGAAATTCCAAGGTTGAATAAAATGAACGAGACCAAGTTACGCTATTGCAATTTACCCGAGTTTAACCTAATGCAGCTCTTCTAACGTAATATATCCCGTCTAACTTAACACCCGTCACTTAACCCTGGTGAACTTTTTTAACTCGATAATGTCTGTCTACCCTAACATAATTATATTGTATACGCTAACGTAATTCGTGGGTGACCCATGAGAATTCCACGATTAGTTAACGTTCTCACTTTGTAAAAAGTAGCGACCCTAAGCTAAACTTTTGTAACTCATTTTAGCTTGACCTAACGCAGCTCTTCTAACCTAACCTACCCAGTAATTAACGCCAGCCAGAGGGCCCCGCCGTCATAAATGACGGCAGTAATGTTGTGATTGGGCTTTTTGCTGTTCCGGTTCCTAGTATGGGTCTTGCAGTAAAACAGGTCTCATCCCTGCAGGCCTGATCCTCAATTCAAACGCAAGTTGTACAGCCATGAGTTTTGCAAGAGCAAAATATCCCCCTTGCTAGATAAGGAGCGAATATCAGCTTGGAATTGGCAAACATTGAGCAGTAGTAAAAAATATAGCTAGGTCAAAAGAATTCACTGGAAATGCTCGGGGCTTACTGTAAACTGGATACCAACCGATAGTTGAACCTCAAGCGTCGAAATTTGGCTGCAATGTAAATTCAATATAAAAAAGCGTCAGCTCAGAGTGAAGTTTTAACTACTTCTAAGAGCTTCAGCTAAAGAAAGCATAAGTGAAATGGATTACGCACGAAAGGAATGAAAACTCCAACAAAGACTAAGTATATCGATCGAACTGCTACGAAGAAATTCGTCTAGAATATATACGACATAGCTTATGCCCGACAGGATAAAAAAACTCTATCACAGATATTATTTTGGAAAAATCGCCGTCAAACGAAACATGAGAACGTTTCTCCCTACCCATTTGATGGCGCCGCTATGGATGTAGCTAAAATCTGTTCAAATTCCACAGAACAGAAGCAATGTTCTTCAGTGATAATCTCAAACCCGCATCATCCTAATTGCCCCTATCTAATACTAAAGGAACCTGTTCAAATTCAACGTAAAAGAAGAGTTGTCCTTCAATTATGTTGCCCTCGGAAGCGTATCATGCATAAAATGGTTGAAAACTGTCCCAAGTCAGGCAGTGAATCTTCTACCTAAGACCTGCGAGGAGTAGCAGCTAAAATTTGAACTTGATGCTTTCTCCTATTCTCCTGCAGCGCATCCTAACTACATAATTATCTGGCTGGCCCTATTAAGAACGTCAAGCGCTACAAACAAAGCGAACATAATATGTTGTGAAACAGATTAAAAGCGATAGATAAGATACGAGTGAAATGGTCTTCATGTCTTTGTTTGAATGTGACTGATTTTTTTCAAGAAGCGCTGAAGAAGACAACTATGGCTGAACATCGTTCCAGCGAAAATCAGAGCTTCTTGCAAGTTGAGGCTGCCCTTTCTAACAGTGAAAAGCGTAACGTACAGACACATGGACGGACGTACACGCGGATGGATGGAGCCTCAACTCAAGCAGAATTATAATATAGATTCTTGTATTATAGCTACGGTTACGAATTGCGTAGCTTCAAGGATATATTCAATGTATATGGATCTCATACTTGACCATCACCGCCAATGCACTACAGAAACAGCTCTAAAACAGCTTTTCGTGCATCATCTTCCAAATCTTTCGCTATACGCGGTAATGGCAGCCTAGAGTTCTAAGCTCATCACGCTGAGGCAAGCGAGCTCCTGTGATGTTTGGCGCGCTGACTGCACAGCTGCTGTGGGGGTGGTCACCATTCCCAAATATGGGGGATGCACAGATCATTGCATGACTGCCTTCCGTCGATGGAGCCATAGTTCTTGATGATCCGTTGTCGACATCAGCCGTAAACTCCTCTGGTTCCAGTTGCCTCTTATCTGCAACACGACCCAGTGAGTATAGATTTCCCGGTATGGATGCAGTGACTTTACCTTTAGTTGCTGGATGCTAATTCTTTAATTCTTAGGTTCTATAGCCGAAGGAAAACTTACTTTAGACCCTTAGCGTTCTGATCCTAGTTATCCTGTTATCTATTTTCAAAAATTTTTCAGATTTTTCATTTCTTGTATCATCATATGTCTTGTAGAAGTAGAGAATGCTACTACTTTTAACTGATGGGTAAAATATATTTAAAATGTATATTGTTCCACCTCATGGTGCTTTAAATTACTTAAATACATCATAAAATAAAAACAGAGCCCATTTGAGACGTCATTCGCCATACTCCTGACGCAGTCTGCATAAAATGTCACTCGCTACACGCCTGACACATTCTACCTCCATTGCTGCCGTAATTGTCTCGCTCTCCCCTACGCTCGTCACTCTCTTCGTTAAGCGGAGACTCGCGATTTTCTCCGTAGCTCTTTTACGAGCGTCTCCCTGCAATTAGTGAGCTCTTCACCAGCCAATCATATCTGGAATTGTGCGCTAGGAATAGTACCACTGTCGCTGCTTATCAAAGGAATTGCGCGACAGAATTAGAATCCAGCCCTGCAACCCACTCGTTCCGTGACTTATTATTAGCGTACCGGCAGCGCTATAAGAAAACTCCGGTCGCTTCTAAAAATATTAGATTGGTGACGCACATACATGCATCGCCTGAGCATTGTTTGCGAATGGTTATTTCTTATATGATCAGCATACATCAGGTAAGGTTTTCCCCATAATTAATATTTTTCCCATAATGCATCAGCGAAGATATTGGAGGACAAACAGAAAAGTGAGTGTTATCGGCACCCAGTCTGAAAATCCTAGGCAAAGAGTCAATATCTGTGAAAGAGTATATCGGGCAACAAATGCTCTTTACCTAATATCTCCGAAGAGCAATATCAGAACGGTTTCTCAATACACCAATGCAAAAATCTGTGTAACCCGTGGCGCACGAGTGCATTATACAGGGCAGGTAGCTCCTACCTGGTCGCCGGGAAGTGTGCTGGTTTTGAGACACTTTTCTCTTCAACTATAGTTGCGGCAATTTTTGTATAGATCATGCACGTTAAATTCTTCCAGGAATGTAACCAGGGTTGCCTAATGCAGCAGGGGCCACACTATATCTTAATAATATTAACTAGCTGAACCCGTGAAAAACTTCATAGTTTACTAACTTTATTTTAAGTGTTTGGGAAAATTCCTGGTACAGTATGCTTGTAACTGGATTCTAATGTAGTTAGTTGCACATCTAATTTCATCGTACTTATTAGTGCAAATCGGTAGTTGCCGTCCCAGTAGGTAGTTTTCCTGCTAGGGGTAGTTAAAACTTCCCAGGGGTAGTTGTCCTCTTAGGGATAGTTGTTCTCCCAGTGGGTAGTTGTTCTTCCAAGGGGTAGTTGGGATAGTTGTCCTCCTATTTATATATATATAGTATCTGCCATCTACGGGACCCGTAGATATTCCACGGTTGGTAAATGTTTTCACTTACCACAGTTTAATCTGAGGTAGCGCTTTTAACTTAACCCAACCCGTCTGAGCTGACGTCCGTCGCTTATTCCTGTCTTTCGTTACGCAGTTCGTCTACCTTACATCTCGCCTAACCTTTCGTAGTATTTTTAATTCGGCACTAAAATTAATCACCAATCTATTCTGCCAGCAAGGAATTCGTATTAGAGTCTTGATAAAAACAGAAACATGACGGTACTTCTTGCATTGTTCCCCTATGTATTTGCACACCTTTTCCAAGCTCTGTTTCCACAGTTTGATGTAGTTTAGCCCTTTCTTATCTTACTCTTTTCAATTTTTTGTCGGCGTATTCAATTTTTTCACTGTTTCGGGACCCGTGGGTTCTGATCAATAGCCCAGCAGTTTTCTGCTTTGTTTAATGCCATAGCTAGGTAATAAAAGAAAGCAGATTCGGTCAATTTCTTCACTCGCAGTAGGGTAATCTTCTGTTCTTAAGCTGTCATTGAATTTGCTCAGACACCGCTCTGTTCTGGCGGAATTCCCACGGTGACGGCAAACAATAATTTCAGATTTAACGCGCTGACACAGAACAGCTTAGGTGCATAAAAATCCTAATATAATAAAACGTTCCGATTATTTATTTATTTCGTGTCGCTCTTGAGGAAATAGATGTGCGATAAATAGGCAAGGTTGTAGATTTAGTAATTGAGCTACGTTGTCGTAGAAATCGATGACCAGGTTGCAGATGATTTCGAAGCCCTGTATCTAAATGCACTTCTTTCTTGAAGCACTTCCTCAAATCGCAACTGCAGTATATATGCAACTTCTAAGGTCCCATTCTATACCTTTTTCTCTCAGGTCTCGACGTATAAATTCGGCAGATGATCAACGGAGCCCTGACGATGCGATGATGATGATAATAACGACGTTAAATTTCGCAGATGGATCAACGAAGCACTTAAGATGGGTAGTAGAGAATTAGTTCACGGGCAGTAGACAATTAATTCTTCTAGCTTACTGTCTTTCTCTCAGAGCGCGGATTTCGCTTCATAGGCCAAAATTTTAGCACTTGAGTGAAGCAATTATTTGAGTATGGAAGGTAGTATCAAGGATACGGTGCACTAACATTGCATATAAGCCGACTGGAATGGCATTCAAGTTTATTGTACTGTTTTACTTGAGATTTTATTTTGGACACCCACGTTCAACTAAGAAAGAGTATAGGCATCGTAAAATAAGAATGAGACTATACTACAGTTTCAAGAACGAGACGAGCTACCACTGAAGCATTTATGCGACACAGTGACATGAAAGACTTGAAGCAGAAAAATTGTAGAAGAGAATAATGCTGCTAATAAACGTGAGCGGGAAAATGTGGAAACAGTAAGTCCGAGAAGAGCGAAAATATATCGATTATTACATGAATTTTTCACGCACGGGTCCACTAGTAATTGTAAGAATAACTTTGCCTTGATGCATCCGATAGACGATCCAAGCCGTACCATAGATACCTACGTTAGCTTAATAATGGTGCCTGATTCACATTATTTTGAAGATTTTACCGACGTTCTTCCAAACTATTTTACCGATGACAGCTGCTGAGCTTTAAAACTATTCGTGCCAATTTTCTTCTATTACTGAACAGCGTAACACACGAACGAAGGAACAACGCTATTAATATTATAGACTAGCATGACCCGTAGCAATTCCACGGTCGGTTAGTTAATGTCCTCACATTTATAATGAATCAATCTTAACCTACGTTATTATAACTCACTTTAGTTCGACCAGTACTTGACTCTTAGGTCCAAAGTGGCCTCTGACGCTGGCGGCCAAAATGGGAAAAATAGGACTTTCTCATGCAGGCAAGCGCCCAAGTGCAACCCGCCGTATCCAAGATACCTTCTCCGCAAGAAAATTATTGGGTACCTTGGAATGTTTTTCTTCAGTATAAGATCGGGGGAAAAATAGCTCTTGAGAAAATGCAACTTTACCGTTGCCGACTTTTGGCCGCCAGCGTTAGACCTACGAGTCAAGTACTGTTGCGGTCTATGGTTCGACCTACAGCAGCTTCTCAACCTAACCTACCGATAAATAGCGCCTGTTCGTTGATCCCAATGAACTGCGTCTAACATCAAGTGCGCTGCACACGATAGTCAGAACATGGCAACGTTGCTCCCTATCCTTCCCCTTACGCTGCTGTGTATGCAGCTTCGACTTATCTAATGCTATTATATTCAAAAACTACCCAAACTCCGAGCCGTGGCAGCTGTTCCACTACAGCGAGGGCTACGTGCTCACTTTTGACTCTATCTTTGAATTACTATCGAATTTCAATTCAAAACCGTCATATTTGCAATCGATGTGTCTTAATAGATTCAGCCGTTATCATGCACACAGAAATATCTGTTCCAAGAACGTAAAGCCCTCCCGTGTTCCAACTCGTAGCAAGTCCTTCCATAATAGTGTGGTCACACTATCGCAATAAGTGCTCAGCCGCTTAACTTTTCGCTTTGGTCGTCACGTTGCCGTACTCATGCACCGTACTCAGAAGTAGGTACATATTCCCAGAGCTTGGCCATTGCTACTTGTATAACGTACAAACTGCCAAAAATGTTGACTCTACATTAGATATTAGTTTTAGTGGCATAGCAATGTCTAATCGGATACAGAATTTCATTGTAATGCAACTTTTACGTAGACGTGCGCGCGCCTATAAAAAATAGACGTACCGTACGTTATTACCAGGGCGTTTATAAAACTCATTTACGATAAAAAGTAGAAGACCTTTTGTAACATTAGTTTTTTATTATTACCTATAGTTACATTTTTATTTAGTATCATTAAATGGCCGTTGAGAAAGTAGTAGAAATTGCTGTTGGTAACATATGCATATGCAGGGCTTGTTATCACCCGCGAACGAAGCGAGAGAGGTGATAATGTTTTCGTTGAAGATTCAAGTATATAAATATATATTATGTATATTATATATATATTATCTACATTATATATATTATCTACATTATATATACTATATATACATATTTGTAGATATATTTACCTCCCGCGAACGAAATGCGAGCGGTGATAATGTTTTCGTTGAAGATTTAAGTATATTGATATATTTATCTGTTCACCCAATAAGTGGTCGAAGGAGTTGAGCAATCTTTATAATTTTTTGTAGGGAGTTTGGTGGGTTGACCTAGATTTGACAAATAAAAAAACTAGTCCTAGCTCACCATAAAAAATGACGGCGTTGAATTTTCCTCCACTGGGGTGAATTTGCCTCCGCCGCGACAGATTATTTCACGCCACGAGGAATCTTATTTTTCCTATGTTATCAATAAGAGATCTGAACGGGGCGGTCAGCGTGGCGTTAGCCTTGTTGGACACAGCATCTAATCATCAACACTATATAATCAACACCGCAGTATGTTTATTTGTTTATATATATCTGCACCGCCAGCTGCTTCTAATCTGCACCACCAAGTCTCCATTCAGACACATAGATGGCAGTCTGTATTGTCAAGTGGACAGAGTTGCAATGGGGTCAGCGCTTGGAGTTACATTCGCGAACTTCTACATGAGCCACGTTGAAAACGCTGTGATGGAAGATAGGAAACTCAAGCCCAGCATTTATTGTAGATATATTGATGACTGCTATGTGGTTGTCCGGGACGAAGAACACCTGCAGCAACTCCGTACAGCCTTCGAAGCAGCTTCAGTAATGCACTTCACATACGAATTGAGCACCAACAACAAGATCAACTTCCTGCACGTCCAAGTCAATGGTATTGGGAACCAATATGTCACAACGGTGTACAAGAAGCCAACCAGCACAGCAAGCTATCTCAATGCATAGATCGAGTGTCCTGAACGCTACAAAACTGGAACTGTCACAGCTCTAATTCACTGAACGTTCAAAATATGCTCGACATGGGAAACATTCCACGCAGCAATTGTCCAACTCAAACAAGCCCTCATAAATAATGGTTACAGCAATTCATTTTTTGATGACGCACTCCAGCACTACCTGGCAAAGAAGCAATCGTCCGAAACAGCGGAGAATAGCAGCATCATCCAAATATACTACAGGAATCAAATATCGCCAGTTTATAACACGGACGAACGTGTCATCAGAAGCATCATGCACAATAACGTCACCTGCAAGAATCCCGAAGATAAACTTAGACTAACAATATACTATAAGAACAAGAAAACCGCCCAGCTCCTTATGAAGACCAGCCCGCCACCACCTTCTGATCTCCAGCAGACAAACGTCGTGTACGAATTCATATGTAATGCTGGAGACTGTGAGCTCTACCCAAATTCGTACATCGGCATGACGACGACAACCTTATCCAGAAGGCTTGCGATGCAGCTTCGATCAGACGGGATTGCGTCTCGCACAAGAAATACTCAGAATTAGCAGATCACAAGGCAACAGCTGGTCAGTAACACCAAAATCCTACGGAAAAACTGCGACAAATATCAACTTCCCATAGAAGAGGCACTACTCAATAAACTTTACAAATCAGCCATCAATTCTCAATTCACGGGCATCAACAGGACGCTACAACTAGTACTTAGTGACCAGCAGCAGCTCCAGCGTCCACCGGATCGGGAAGCTGCGGACCATTAGCCTGTACTCGCAGCACTAGCATCGGCCTCAGCCAATCAGAGGCTGAGCCCGGCGTCCCTGACCGCGCGTTACCTATAAGAAGCCCTACCGTTCCATAAACCAACAGTACCATCCTGAACTTCCACCGTTATAACATGGAAAGGACCTCACCACCTCTAACTCCGCTACTACCGCCGGTACCACCATCACTACCTCCTGATGATGACTACGGACGTAGTCAAAACGTTGAACACTTATTTCAGTGTTTATTGAATTGTTTGGTTATAATTTCTTGGTTTTGGACGTTTAACAACAATATTCCTGTTCACTTGTATTGATTTCCTCTCTATGACATTATTAGCTTGTTGCATAATCTGAGGCTACAGTAAAAACTCGTAAATAAAAAATTGTATGATAAACTTAACCAATGACTAAATATTTATTTTGCAAGTGCTGTTTATATCGACAACATAGCCATACATTTAGTTAATAATGATATTTCAAAGTTAGACACTCACCATGAAAAATTAAGTAAAAAAATTCTATTTGCATAATCAAAAGTAACGCACTGTATATTTATGTATATATGTTTATATAATATATGTATGTTTCTGTTCACGCTCTTGAAGAAATACATAGGCGAAAAATAGGCCAGGTTGCGGATTTTGTTTTTAGGTTGCGTTTTCTTGGAGATCGGTGACCTGGTTGCAAAAAATAGCTATAGTTGTCTCCCTATTCCTTTCTCTTAAAGTACTTCTTGCTCGAAACACTTCTTTGAATCGAAAAAATATAGATATTATGGCTTCTCTTAGCGCGGCCATGCAGTCTTATTTTATAACTTTCTCCCAAGAAGCTCCTTTCTTTCTCCATACATTGAACAATATATTTGTTCTCAGTTTACCACGTACAAATACAGAAGGTAATCAACGAAGGGCGGACAAGGCGAGGATGTTTCTCCTGTAGTAGACATTATTTTTTCCGCTTCCCGTGTTCCTTTTGACGGAGCTGATTCTCTATCTTGACGGCCTCGGCTGATTTCGCTTCAACACAAAATTTTCGATGTACTGAAGGCTGTGTGGGTATCATGGATATGCGGCGGGTAATTCATTTAAATTCACTGAGGCCTGATAATATCTAATGCAAGATTTATTTTCGCATGTAATCTATGGTGGAAGACGATATTGTGCTGCTGCACTATCTCTTATAAAAATTCGAGACGGCTGTTGTAGTGCACTTCACAAGCATGTTTGTGGCAAGGGTATATTGAATGAAGACGGGTAGAAAATTCTTCGCTTTCATTTTGTGACAGCACGGTACTCTAGTCTAATACTAAAAATGACTGTCGTGTGTTTATGAATTTATATATATTATAGGTTTCGTGTCACGCTCTTAACGAAATAGATAGGCGAAAAATAGGCCAGGTTGTAGATTTTGTAATTAAGTAGCTTTTTCACGGAGATTGATGTCCAGGTTGCACAAGTAGCATCCGTATCCCTTTGTATTTGGATACCTTTTTTGCTTGAAGCAATTCTTGACAGTGAAACTGATGAGTTATTTTCAGCTTCTCTTAACGCGGTTATGGTATCTTATGTTTAGCACTTTCTTCATGCATCGAAACATACTGAACTGTGTGTTTGTTTTCAGTTCACGACGCAAATATTCAGTACCGTAGCTGATGCATAACGCAAAGACGAAGCTATGATTCTTCACGGGGCAGCAGACACATTTCTTTCTACATTCTGTCATCTGTTGACGAATAATTTTCTCTTCAAGCCGAGCTTTAAGAGAAAAAGCAGATGTACTGAAGGCTCATCGGTCGGTATCATGGATAGGCTACGGGAAACCATGTAGTTTAATTCAGTCAGAGCACCTTCATAAGGTTTGGGACGATTGTGCTACTAATTCAGGGTGTCTAGCAGTCTGAAAAACAGGGAGAACAGGGAAAACTCAGGCGAAAAATCACTCAGAGTAAACAGGGAAAACTCAGGAAAAAAGGGACCAGAGCAGTGGATGGTTTTCATTTTGTGTGGTTATTTATGTGAATGCTTCGTTCTCCCATAGCCTGAGCCGTATGGGGATTATTAATTTGTTCTTCAGTACGGGAGAAAAGTGGACGACTGTCTAGCTCTTTTTTGCAGCAAATCCCATTCAGCCCATAACCCATTAGCAATCACATTATTTGATAGCAAAATTGACAATCTGACACTTATCAGGGAGATTTGAGAAAATCAGGGAAAACTCAGGGAATTTTAGAAGTCCCAATCGCTGGACACCATATGTGCTATAGATGAATTGACACCGAGCACTCATCTCTTATGACAATTTGAGTTGGTCTTTGTAGCCTATTTTCGAAAAAGACTCTAGTTACGGAAGTATGATCAATGACGACGGGTCATCACAATTGCATCGCTGTCATTCTTGACAGCGATGCAATTGCAATTCTAGTTCATATGAAAAACTAGGATTAGCTGGCCGTCAATAATGACATCGTTGAATTTGCACCCACCGCGGGTGGTCTTACTCCACGAGGCGTTCTAGTTTTAGATAATGCTTCCAATAAAAGGGGCAATTGCCTTTGGTGATAGATTTGAAACTTGCAGTAGGAGGCAATTGCAGCAATTGCTTTCGGTCATAAAAATTTGAAATGCAAAGTAGAAATAAAAATTGCAGTTTGGGACAGCAGCAGCAGTCACCAAGCATCGTGGTGACAGAGGAAAAATTAGTTTTGGTGACAAAGGCAATATTGCCGTTGGAAACATAAGCCGAAATTGCCATTGGTTCCGAAAGCAGATAGGGCTGTTTATTACAAAAGCAAAAATAACTGCAGTTCATGACAAAACAAAAATTTGTATCAACAACATCACCAATAACTATTTGTTTATGCAGTTAGCAGTTGTACAACAGCACCAAAAATTAGCGTTACTTGTGGCAGTAGAAATTTTGACCAGTCTAATCCGCAGTCAATATCGTGAAGTTGAGAGAAGAAAATTACTTATAAGAGCATTACGTGTATGCCAGGTAGACAATTATTACCTCCGCCAAGGAGGTTATGTTTTCGTCGTGTTTGTCTCTCTGTTTCTCTGTCTGTTTGTCACCAAGATAACTCAAAAAGATATAAACCGATTTAGATGAAATTTACAGGGATTGTTAGGTATGTTAGGAGGAACAGATGATTAACTTTTGGTAAAGATATGTCCATCCGTTTGTTTGTTTGTGTCATTTTTCTCAATGCTATAACTCAAAAAGTTATTGATGGATTTCTATGAAATTAACACGAGTTGTTAGGTATATCTCAAAGAGTACATGACCAAATTTTGGTAATGATCCGTTTGTTTGTTAGTTCGTTTGTCACTGTTTTTAATTTTATGCTTGTTAACACAATAACTCGAAAAATAATATTTGGATCTTTATGAAATTTATAGGGGTTCTTTATAATGTTGAAAGGCATGAATGATTGAATTTTGGCACAGATCGGTTTGTTCGTTTATATATTTGACTCATGTTTGTCATAACGTTTGTTAGTGGTATAACTCAAAAAGTTATTACCGGATCTTCAAGAAAATTGCACAAGCTGTTATTGCTATCAAAGGGCACAAATGATTAGATTTTGGAGTTTATACAAAAAAATTATGGTTTCAGCGCCAATTTGAATTTTTTGCAACCGTTGCCTCGCTTGGCGGAGGTATGAACTTTCAGAGTGCTCTAGTTATGTATGTTTTAGAAAAAAAAAACCATCCGGCATCAAACCATGACGTAGCAGATGCTGGTGGCACCCACGTTGTTGTAGAAGAACAATAACAATAATCTAGACACACGTTTACAGTCATTTTCAGTAGTTATGGCACATCATGTAAAGAGTTAGAAACATGACAATTCTTATTTTGCAACGTAATGTATATCCATGTTCAGCATCTGAATTTGAGGAGTAATCTGTGCAATAGTTACTGTACGCTTATAGAGAATGGGAAGAGAAGTTAGAAATGCTAATTCAGGCGAGGGTACGTTTAACAAGATACAATCTGATCGATAAATAATTAGCCACTCTTAAGCTCATGTCATGAGTTGAATTTGTTATGAAGCTCAAAATGTTATCAGTAAATTACAATGACATTTGAGCTTCACAACACCAGTAATGAAGCTCAAAATGTTATTATAAATTACTAATGGTGTTGTGAAGCTCAAATGTCATTGTAATTTACTGATAACATTTTGAGCTTCATAACAAATTTCTCCATTATAGCTTCTTTGCCATTCTCAGCTTCGTAGTTAAGTCATTGCAGATTAAATACTCTTCAGTGAAGCTAAAAACTATATAGATTCGTTATTCGTAGCTTTATATGAAAAACTGACTTCATGTAAATTTGCTGGCTTTGTGCTGATATTACAGCGCACCCCATCGCCGCCCCACCAATCCTGCTAACTCCTGCCTGTCTCACCCGCTCGCGTTCATATGCCCTCGCCCTAATTTTAGAGACACCGCAAGCTGAGAACATCTCAACGAGAGACACACTTGGGTACGTCTTGCTAAATGCAATTAAAGAAACGCTTGTGTACGCCTTGGTGGATCTTCTTGTTGAGTTGAGATGCGATTGGTTTCTAGTGGCGAAGACCAACCATAAGCAGACGAAAGCCAGCATAGAAATTGTTCATATCTGTAAATTCGGCTAGAGGAAGATACAGAAATGGAGAACTTCAAACAACTGACCAACTTTAGAGCTACTATTGGTATTTATTAATAGCGACTGGGTTTCTATCTAGGTAACTCTTATGACCTGCAGTACCTGAAAAACTATAGGTAATGTCATTTGCGTTCAGTAATTTCAGCATCAATGTACGAGGTAGTTAATTTACTGGTAGAGTCGTGATTCACGCCGTCATGAAATTAGGGTAAAATTTATGGAGAGTACACAAAACTCCTGAAAAAAACAAATTCATAACCAAAAAAAGCAAAAATACAAAAACCATGAACTACGAAATTTTTTAGAACACGAGGTCATGACCGGCAGCGCCATGTGTTGACTTCTAGCTAAGTTATTGCAGATACGTTTTAATCGAAAGTTTGTGCTGCTTAAAGTAGGCGCTGATAACAAAAGCTATGTAGACATTTAACTGTTCTAACAATTATTTTCCTTCCTCTAAGTTTCCATTAGTTTGTTAAGGTTTTGTTAGCAAAATTTGGATTGATAAGAGCATACATAATTATTTTAGATTATAAGTACTTATTATTGTTGCAATTTATGTAAATAAATGACCAGCAGATACAGTGGACTCATCTCATAATGTGTTCTGGATTACATGAGAAATTTGTTCCTTCGTGAAATCGTTATCGTGGGGAAACTGGTTAGGAAAGTATCAATAATAATTAGAGTTACACTCTGAGAGCACAAACCTTAGTCATGTAATACAATGGTACAATACCGAATATCGACAAGCAGACAAATGGACTGACGGATCATCAAGAAATTTGAATTAAATTAAATCGAGATAAATATGAGCTCTCTTCTCATCAAAGCAATGCAATAAACCCTCACCATAGACCACGCCATACATTGACTGGACACTGGCCCCTAAGGCAGATTTTGGTCCTGCAATTGGACCTGACTACACGGTACAACAGACTCATTTTATATGGTCTCCCATAACTTTTTCATACATTGTTTAGGGTATTTGACTTAATTCTTTACATTCGGATATGATTGGCAAACCTGTACATACTTCTAAAACTTCTATATGCAACAATTTCACAAAAATACTAAGGCTTGAAGGGTAATTATGTAGAGCAACTGTTTATGACATCATTTGATATGCGCAGTAAACTTATTTCGCAATAGTTT
Organism: Parhyale hawaiensis; assembly: GCA_001587735.2. Classification (NCBI taxonomy): domain Eukaryota; kingdom Metazoa; phylum Arthropoda; class Malacostraca; order Amphipoda; family Hyalidae; genus Parhyale; species Parhyale hawaiensis. The sequence continues at coordinate 192,716 of LQNS02000140.1, forward strand.
GTGACATAAACAGTCTCTTATTGTAGAACGGAAGCTTGTCAAATTCGTGGTATGCTCGATTTGTAATGAAATGCCAAGTAAACAGCTGATGAAGTTGTTAATGAAGTTTATTTGGTATATGGGCAAAGCGAGATGATCAGAACAGACAGCAGATCTGAAAGGTGAGTTGGAACAGCTGGCAGCCATAAAGTGATGGAGCACAGCCAGCAGTGAAGTGATGAAGCCCTGGCTGCCAGGAAGATTGGAAGCAGTGGAGTGATTGGCACTGGCGGCCGTGAGGTGATCTGAAAGATGAAGCACTGGCCACCATAAAGTGATGTCGTATTGACAGCAGTGAAGTGATTCAGCACTGACAGTCGTGAAGTGATATTTTTACACTGGCAACCGTGAAGTGATGTACCTCTGACAGCTGTTAAGTGATAGCTATATCAATACCTGCTCTGAAGTGATGTAATGTAGGCCACTGTGAAGTGATTTAACTCTGGCAACCATGATGTGTTTCAACATAGGCAACCAAAAAGGACACCATGAAGTGATGTAACGTAGGCAACCACAAAGTGGTGTAATATACCTAAGCAGTTATGTGACATGATATTAACAATCACGATGTGCAGCTTCAGATGGTTCCAGTAATGAAGTGTTGTATCAGCCATAAATTGTTATATGTGTTTTAATATCATTTACCGGTTGTCTGGGTATCTTTAACTCATAGTTAAACATGTATTTTTAGATCATCAGTAGGCACCAATGTAGTACCTATTTCTGTGGTTTTAATTCATTTTTTCACATTACTGGGTTTTCTTAACCGCACTTTTGTTGTGTCTATTAGGATGTGGTTTAGATTAGATTAGATTAGATTGGCGGCAGTAGACGAATCAATAGGCCCATTTCCAAAGATATACCAGAGCTTACGCCCCGGCCCTTTATGAGCTATTGCCTTTATTTTAGTAGGATGTAGAGGACTGGAGAAAAGAGAAAAGAAGGGGGAAGAATCTCTGCCAAAGAGACGATTATGAATGCACGTAAGGACGATCAAGAGCCGCTGATATGCGGAGCTCGGAGATGTCAAACTGTGTAGTTGGAGCTTGAGAGAGAAGAAGACGGAATAAGGTGGCCTCGGAAGCTTTGGCCGTTAAGAACTAACAACATCGGAAGGGAGTCTACTCCAAATGCTGACTGTGAAATACGGAAAGAACTGCTGCCACCAGGTCGTTCTTCGAGCTTTATGCTTGAGTTTTTGACCGTTGTTTCGCAAGCGATCATTAAGGTCTCTTTCAAAGAGCCCCGTTGTAGGTATGTCGTTGAAGCCTGCAAATACTTGAATGTTTCTATTAGTTACCCCCTGAGTCGTCTTTGTTCGAGAGGGATCAGACCCAGTGTGTACCGGAAGCTCTACATACATCAATTTCTGAGATTATTGCTTCATAACTGTCGTTGAAAAAAACTCAATTGAATGTGATATTAAAGTACATTACATGTAGTATCTATGAGCTATTCTTTCTATAAAATGTTAATATTGCCAGAAATTATGATAAATTTTCAATTTTTTTTTGGTGTCCGAAGGTATGATGTGTATCACCTACTAAAGATATATAACTGTGAATTTAGATTCCCTGCTCTGCAACGCATTCCTTATGGTACGACAAAGAAATAAATCTTTGTTTGAGGTCTCTGTGATTATTAGAACTCATTTTCTTTACACTTACGTAAATCGGCCTCCAGGCCCAATTGCGAGAGGCCCGATTTCAGTGTCCAGTCCATGTATGATGTGGTTTATGCCTTCACCTTGTGTATATTGATATATTTGTTTATATGTATTTTGATCTGTGCCAAATAAGTCATGTTTTCGTCGAGTTTCTATGTCTCTCTGTCTGTCGGTCTAGCTGTTTGTCTGTCTGTCTGTCTGTCACAAAGATAGCTAAAGGAGTTTTGGACTGATATTTATGAAATTTACAGGGAGTTTTATGTATGTTAGGAGAAACAGATGGTTTACTTTTGGTAGAAATCCATTGAACCGTTTGTTTGTTTCTTTGTTTGTTTGTCTGTCTCTTTTTTTCTTGGTAGCATAACAAAATGTTATCGACGGATCTTTATGAAATCTTCAGTAATTGTTGGTGTTAATGCTAAGAGGAAATAACCAAGTTTATGTCAACCGGTTTGTCGGATTCTTTGTCTTTGTGTTTGTTTTTATGTTTATCAGTAACAGAACTCAAAAAGTTTCGAATGGATATGCATGAAATTTGCAGGAATTGTTAGAAATGTTAAAAGACACAAATGACAAAGTTTTTTATGATGATCGGTTTGTCTGTTTGCGTGTTGACTTTGTCTGATTACTGTTTGCCAAAATACTTGTCATAGCATAAATAAAAAAATTACGGTTGTACCTTCAAGAAAAGTCCATATGTTGTTTTATCTGTCGACAGGCACAATTGTGACCAAATTGTGTTGATGATAAATACGAAATACTAATTTCAGAGATATGCCCTCTCAGAGTGCTCTAGTTTGATATGCACAAGTTTAAAAATGTAGAGATTTGTTTCGTTCGTGTTATGCTTTAATAAAAATAGATAAATAAAAACTAAGCCGGTAGAGATTGCTGCGATGCTGTCAAACTCTGCTGAAAGCTGATAAGCGTAAATTCGATCGATGAGGCTGCAGGTAGATGATTATTAACGTAAGGACGTCTCAAAATTGAATGCACTTTTTGTGATACCAATTTTGAAAGCTAAGTAATGCAGACGTCTGAAATACACATAAATACTTTCATGGATCCTGAGTTTGATTTTTTTTTCAATTAAAAGTTTCATTTGGTTGAATTTGACCATGCGTAAATTGAGCAGATCAACAGAGAACAAAACAGGATCTTCATCAGAGTAAATTTATTGGAACCGCAAAGAAAAGAAAAAAAAGCTGAGCCTTTGTTGCAGTTTTTATATTGTCCCAGTTGTATTTCTTTCTTATTTTGCCCCAGTTGTATTTCTTTCTTATTTTGCCCCAGTTGTACTTCTTTCTTCTTTTGCCCCAGTTGTATTTCTTGCTTATTTTGCCCCAGTTGTTCTTCTTTCTTATTTTGCCCCAGTTGTACTTCTTTCTTATTTTGCCCCAGTTGTACGTCTTTCTTATTTTGCCCCAGTTGTACTTCTGTCTTCTTTTGCCCCAGTTGTACTTCTTTCTTATTTTGCCCCAGTTGTACTTTTTTCTTATTTTGCCCCAGTTGTACTTCTTCCTTCTTTCGCCCCAGTTGTATTTCTTGCTTATTTTGCCCCAGTTGTACTTCTTTCTTATTTTGCCCCAGTTGTAATTCTTTCTTATTTTGCCCCAGTTGTACTTCTTTCTTATTTTGCCCCAGTTGTACTTCTTTCTTATTTTGCCC
>LQNS02000140.1:214342-224938 GCA_001587735.2 Parhyale hawaiensis
AGGAGGACCACACCCCTTGACCTGCCGTCCCCCCCTACCCTAATGGGGTTCCCCTTACGGTCTGGCAGGCCGGTAGTGTGGTGTCTACTCTCCTTGGGCAGGGTTCGGTTTGTTAGTAAAAGCAGTTAGAGAAAGAAGTTCTTCACTCACACTCACCAGCCGGTAGAGAGGCGAGCTTGATGCAACACACTTTGATTAACAGTGCCGAAACTATGATTTCTGTTATCGTATTGAATAAGACAAACACATTTTTAGTGTGCAAAATCAAAATGCTTTCCAGTTATTGTAGCAACATGAATTTATTTTGCGCGCAGACGCGCCCACCTGTGTTGACGTCACACATTACTGAGTCCGCCTCGGATCAAACAATACTTCTTCACGGGATGAGACTTGAGCGTGGTATTTCAAGCTGGCCGACAGATAGGACAGTAATTGGTTCCCGCTTGGGTGACGTCATGACAAGTAGTCAGCATCTCGCTATCGAATAGGATGTTGTGATACGGACCATGTTGTGTTAAGATCAACCAGCACGATCGAGAGACTCTTCTTACAACTCATCTTTTGATTATATACATATAGCTTACTGTAAGAAAGATCCAACAGTAAATCAATAATACTACAATACATGCACATAGAACTGGTTTCTAAATTAATACCTTAGGTCAAAAAGAAGTACGTTGATACTGCAACTTAGGTGTCATACAAAATTATTACAGTACAACGATACAGCTTTATAATTAGAGTTCCATTGCGATCTCTACGCAGAACAACGTAGAAAGTGAGCACATAGAGTGCATTTAACCGTTGTTTTGTTCAGTTTACTTTGAAATGATTTACCGCTTTGAGAAAAGCTTGCCAGTGTGTGTATGTAACAAATAAGCAGAAGGCATCGTGACAAAGGTTAGGTTAGAGAAGTCAAACTCCGATGTGTGATGAAAAAAGGGATAGAAGCTACACCATAGAGCCGCCAAGCGCCGTTTGTTTAGATATTACGTACACAGATAATGGCAAGATAACACATACTGAGCGTTGAAGCTCCCAGCTAATAAGCGCATAACACACATGACAAAATCAATGCTGCGTAGATCATCGCTCAGCACGAATACCTCAGATAAATTTAAGTTGAAAGTAACGCATGAGCAGAGAACAACGCTGCGTCGCATCTACTGCAGATGTACCCAAAATATAAGTGTCACAACGAAAAGGATAAAGCACAGGCGAGTAAAGAGATTAGTGAAGAAGCTTAAATAATTGGCGAGCATAGAATGCCTACAGTCTTCTCCATCATGTGTCCGATGACATTTCAGAGAAGTCGTAACAGAGAATGGAGGAGTGCAACGCCTGCGTGAAATGGTAAAAAGTGTTTACGTTGGATTATAGCTGCCTATCACAGAGCAGCAAATAAAAAACTGCAAAAAAAAACATAAGCGCGAGACTAAGAACAGCAAATCGTCGATACGTAAAGCGGTGAGTACACAAGTTTACTTTCACAATGAAGCATTTCTTAGGGAACAACTAGCTCCCGAGGCATTTACGGCTTAACACGAAACTTATGGTCGCATGTTAAGTTCATTATTAAACTTGATACTAGCCATTATCACACAACATATCTGAATATATTAAGAACACAGAAAATATTTCAATCTTATACGATGGTGAAACTTACACTTGGCCTAAAGGCTGGTGATGCGTAGAAGTATTGATCGCAAATGATGTTGAATCCAATTTTAGGCCCTGCTATATAGGCAACACCTTGCGGCAATTACCCCCCTCCCCCCTTCAAAGAGTAGTTGAATGATAATTGCGGATAGAAGCGCGGGTTTACCCTGTAAGTAAGTTTCTATGATATTCGAACTGACCGCAGAAGAGCTCTGTCCGGTGATGCATTGTATGATGAACGGATCTAGGACGTCATCATCTCCGTAGTGTTGTAAACCACAGCTTCGGTCCGCGGATAGAGCTCATTTTCCCATAGGCCGTATTCGGAGACTCGGACCTTTCCATTCAATACCTCAATGAAGAGCTACAGTACCTATATGTGGCATTACACATTAGGTCGATAGACTTCACCAACGTCGAGTCAGAATGCAGAAAGTTTGGCCTTCGAAGTGCGTGCGTTCATTATGAAATACACATAAGTTTATTTGAAAAGTATTATGCAGTCGTGTGGCCACGACATTGGTCACTGCTCAAAGTACACAATAGCAGTTGTAAGGGCAGTTTACAGACAAGTGACCTTATTCTGAAAACTAAAAGTAGTTAATTCATTAATATAAGTATTATCACTTCGGTTGTATCAGCGCAAAACTGACGTAATTAATCCTAACATAATATGCCTCTTGTTGATACAATCCAACTAAAGTGTGCATACACTGGGAATTCTCAAGCTGTAAAGTAATCTCATAGTTCCACCAAAGCCATTCATTCTGTTTTCGCAGAGATACAGATCTAATGATGAGAACTGAATTCAGTACATAAAGCAAGCTTTTCTTTGTGTCAAAACCATGTTATCTCTGGTAGAAGTATGGTAATTTTAGCTCGGGCTCCCCGTGGTCAGAGATGGTCGTCACTAATATAGGACACTTTAGCTATGAGGGCAGTTTTGCTCTCAGCTACTTCACCCCTGCGCACGTCAGCGCTGCCCCGCTCCCGTCACCAGGCTGAAATGTTTGTAAACAATCCCGAAATTTGTTAGCATTCTTCTGATTCTTCAGGACTCCAATTGACCTTATATATCCCGACCGAGTTACAGGCCAGTCTCGAACTCTTTTCAGACTAGGCTAGGAGCTAAATTTACTTGCCTCTCTCCGCTGACAACTAGTGTCTATTTATAGCCGTTCTTATGTACCTTAGGTCGAAATAGCTCTTACTGACGCGACTGGCTTTAATTTACTGTAACTAGAGTGCCCGCGCTGTCAAGAATGACAGCGAAGAATTTGAGACGACCCGTCTTCATTAACTATATACATTTGTAACTAATATGCTTCTGAAGAATGTACTACAACAGCCGCTTTAAATTTTGATAAGAGATAAGTGCTCAATCGTCTCCTACCATGCATTACATGTGGAAAAAATCTTACACTGGAAAGCAGTAAGCCTCAGTGAATTTAAATAAATTATCCGCCGCGTATCCATGATACCCAACCACCCTTCAGTACATCGAAGATATTATGTTGAAGTGAAATCTGCTGAGACCGTCAAGATAGAGAATCAGCTCCGTCTAAACAACACGGTAAGCGGAAAAAAATAATGTCTACTACATTAGAAGAATCGTCCGCCCTTGTTGATTATCTTCTGAATTTGTACGTGGTAAACTGAGAACAAATACACTGCGACTCACGGTATTAGTCCAATTTGATTTTTCTGCAAAACTATTATTTCCTGTTAATATAACTTGATATTTCTATTGTATGTCGCAGAGTAATCATGTACAATGTTCACAATCTTATTATTTGAGAAAATGTTTGCTTTATACCGTTTAGAAACTAACTAACTAATCTAATCCACCCTCTATTTCCTGAACCACGATATTAGTCTCAGGTATCAAAATTAGCTAAATACGATGAAAAAACACAAATTAACTATCAGTTTATTTATTAATTACAAAATAATACTTAAAAAATACTTAGTACATATTGCAACAGCAAACAAGACAAAAAAAAGAAAAGAAAAAGTAAGCTCATTTATTAATGTAACGTCCATTAGGTTTTATGACCTCAAAAATGCGGTCATTAACGGAATGAGTCAATTTCTTAATAGTAATACCATCGATGGATCTTGCAGCGACTTTTATGGCCTCCCACAACTTTGTTTGTCACGCCACGCCAGGTGCCCACTCACCATCACGCCGCTCCGAGAACAGCATAGTCACCCCTAACGACAGTCGGTAGGCCTAGCACTACTGGGTCTGCCGCGCTGTCATCTCGTTTCCACCGTGTAGGCTTACGCCGCCGGGCGCGCTACTGCCTGTCCTACGTGCTGTGGCTCCCGCCTGTAACTTGCTTGAGTTACCACTGGAATGTATATTTAACGCTCGTATTTGTTCTCTAGTGATTTCAACTGTAAACAATAGAGACAGCTGTTTATCTGTGTAACCTTAACTAGCATTCTGTGAAGTTTATATTTGTATTGCGCGAACAGAGTATTGTTTTTAGAATTAAATAATATCCTGTATTTGTTCATCTGAGGTCTGATACCGGATACGGTGGGAGACCCGCTTTTTGCAAGATAGTCCGAGATAAAACGAGCTAAATAGATACTTTGCTTAACCTTCTAGCTACGTTTTTCTCAAAGGACAGGTTACGCCTGAGTGAATAACCTGTCAGGAAGACCGCTCTCGCAGTCTGGCACACGACCAGGAACACGTTCTGGTTAGCCTTAGCGGACTGGAAGCGGCGCAGAGAGCTCTCCCAGGTCTACCTAGGATCCCTCCGCTAAAGCCTTAGCGGAACCATACGGCGACGGCTGCACCCACGGTCTTTCCAGGGTCTGCCATAGTCTGGCACCTAAGGAGGGATCCCCACGCTAGCCAAAGCAGCTAGCCGCTACGGCCTACAGATACAGGCCGCTTAGCATAAGACGGACGGCCCGTGCCTATTACCGGGACTGTCCGCACAGGCATCATATTGCCCCGGCCCGTCAGATGAGGATGATTCACGCAAACCGGACAGCCCGCGAGAGCTATACGGGACCGTCCGCCCTCAGAGAACCCTGACTCTGTTTTTGAAGAAAACTGCTTACCCTCTGTATATATTTTGCGCTTGATGATAGACCACAGATTTTCAATTGGGCTCAAATCTGGAGAATTGGGTGGCCACACTATCATATTCTGGTTTTTGAACCCCAAAAAAGCTAGGTATTCTTTTGTAGCTCTGGCTGAATGCGAGGGTGCATTGTCTTGTATGAAAACCAGCTTTTTGTGAAGATCCAAAGTCTGACCGTCAAGCCAGGGAACAAGACATTCATCAAGTAGGGCGCAATAATTAGTAGAATTGATTTTACTCCTTCACGAACCATTGTTTGACCCACAAGTTTATCATTCACAATCCCAGCCCACAATATAATACCACCACTACCATGATGGTGGCAAAAACGATGGGGGAGCTTGCCATCAAATCTGACCCATCCTCTACACCATCCGTTTGGGCCATCGAGAGTCGCTCTGGTCTCATCTGTGCATAAAACACACTTCATATCCTGTTTCATATACGACCTAGCCCACTAAACTCTCAGAAGCATGTGCCTCTGTGTCAATGGAGGATTTTTTTCGGGTGATTTCACATTTGCAATAGTCCCCATGATACGGTTTTGCGTAATTTTTGGCACTTCATTCAGACCAGAGCATTCAAAACTTGTTCTGCTTGTGCTTCCCGGCTTTTTGAAGATTTGGCGTTTAATTTTTCTGATATCTCGCGTGTTCACAGCTATTATTTAACCTTTATCAGACCGTGTCTTCCGATTAGAAAGATCCCTCAAAAAACGTTGAACTGTTTAAACATGGCGGCCTAAAATTCTGGCAATATATGCACATAAGGTCTTCCTGGCCCTTTCTTTGATAATGGTTTGCTTCTCTTCGTCTTTCAGATCCTTAGCACGTCCCATTTTGAATATTATTTAAATGGACTAATAGCGTGGCTCATGGTATATCTGTTGAAGAAAGGAATGTTCTGTAACCAACCACTTCAGAATATAAACAAATATTGCCAGATGAACTAAGCACACAGTGTCGCCTTGCCATATGAAAACATAATTCTCGTCAGACAGAAGATTTTCAATGAAAAATCAATAAAAAATTGTTGGACTAATACTGTGGGTCGCAATGTATATTGTTCGATGTATAGAGAAAGTTATAAAATAAGACTGCATGGCGCGCTAGGAGAAGCAATAATATCTCTATTCTTTCGTTCCCAAGAAGTGTTTCAGACAAGAAGAACATTGAGGGAAAGAAATAAGGAGCCAACTTTCGCCATCTGCAACCTGGTCACCGATCTCTATGAAAACTCAACCTAATTACAAAATCTGCAGCCTGGCATATTTTTCGCATATTTCTTCAAGGGCCTGACCCAAAATGTACCTACATATAAATATATAAACAAATAAAAACTCGACGGTGGTTATTATATTGTACTAGAGTGCCCGCGCTGTCAATAATGACAGCGAAGAATTTGTGTAGACCCGTCTTGTGTTGCCTGTAGCACCATTGAAAAGATATTGAGGCACAACCTAACATCTATAAAAGGGAGCTCCCTGTCTGGGTAGTACGACATGCACTTTATGATTTCTCAGGCTGTTATGTATTTAGGATAGACGGTTGAACTCCGTTCTATACATGTAAGGCTCTTATTAACTTCCTTGTGTAGGATGCTGCCCAACTGCCAACCTGAATTAGGGAAATATACAAATAAGCGTGTAAGGCTGAACAACGCCCAGCTTTTTTCGGTGATACACAAAAAAGCGACGTTTTTTGCCCACAGTCGATACTGTTTCTAATAAATACGGCGCTCTGTATCCAAGATGCTCAAGGATGGCGTATAACACGGACTCAGAAAATTTTTTCTTCATAAGAAAACTTGCTCTGTTGAAAGAAAAGCTCATCATAAGTGGAGAAAATAATTTGCTGCCGAGAAATTATCGTGGTCTTTACGCGCCTGCTGACCGCTCAAGAATATCTTACCAGTTGCCTCGAGAATTAACAAAATAAGAGCATCAGCTGAAGTTTGGATAAAGTGAATCTCAGAAGAGAGTACACATCACGATGGAAGAGATTGTTTAGAGAAGCCGTATGCATGCATCTACATCAAGTGGACTTCAACGTAGTCAATGAAAGATCGGAATTCAGACATACTGTTCGAGTGCCATCATTTGCAACATGGAATATTTTCTACCTATCAGTTTTCTATGAAGCTTAGCAGGATGACCACAGTCTTCAAGCAGATGAATACACTGTTGAAACCAGGAAGCCCAGAGCTAATTTTTGCCTATCTATTTCGTTAAAAGCGTGACACGAAACCTATAAATAAATAAAAACATAAATACATAAGCACATGACGGTCATTCTCAGTATTAGATTGATAACAGCATTTCTGTCTATGTATCCTTATATCATAAAGCGCTTGGTATATTTATTTCGTGACCGCTTTGAAGAAAATAGATAGGCGAAAAATAAGCCAGGTTGCATATTTTGTAATTCAGTGACGTTTTCATAGAGATCGATGATCAGCTTGCAGATCATGGTGGAAATTGGATCCATATCTCTTCATGTGGATGCACTTCTTGCTTGAAACCCTTCTTGACATCGGGACAGTACGTATGCAGCTTCTGGAGTCCGATTTTATTATAAGTTTTTTTCTCTCAGGTCACGACGTATAAATTTGGCAAACAGTCAACGGGGCACTCACGAGGTGATGATTTTTACGGGCAGTAGACGATTATTTCTTCTAGCTTACTGTCTTTCTTACTGAATTTGACGACGTAGTTTTCTCTCTAGAGAACTATTTCTTCTAGCTTAGGTACTGTCTTTCTCTGAGAGTGCATATTTCGCTTCAGAGGCCGAAACTTGAGCATTTCAGAGATGCAGAGAGTTAAGTATGGAAGACGGTATTATGGATACGGAGCACATACATTGCATATAAGCAGACTGGAGGGGCATTCAAGTTTATTGCAGTGTTTTACTTAAGATTTTACTTTGGAAGACGCAAGTTTAATTAACAAAGAGGATAGGGAACGTAAAAGACGAACGAGACTACAACAGTCTCAAGAACGAAGACGTGCTATCAATGGAGAGATGAAGCGCCTATGGAGCACAGTGACAAGAAAGACTTGAAGCAGAAGGGTTACAGAAGGGAATAATAGTTGCAAATGAGCGTGAGCGGGAAAATGTGAAAGCGGCAAGTCAAAAAAGCGAGCAAACATATTAATTACTGCTTGAATTATTTCACGCACGGGTCCACTAGTATTAAATAAAGGTATCAACTGACAACGAACAGGTACTATAATGACGTAGTAGTTTAAACCCAAACTTATCTTACTTGACAACTCATCGTTTTGGCCACCGTCTTTCACGGGCCAACACTTTATCAAAATTTTCATTCATGCACTGACCTTGCACTTGCTTGGCACACTGGATTCGGAAGCGCGGATCGAGAAGGGAATTTTCAGGCAAGAGTTCTGGGTTATTCAATTTGATGCTCGCTTTGGAGAAGAAATGAAGGCATTCAGTCCGTCATAAAACCATAACAGAGGCGTGAGACGTGCATGGGCTGCGAGGGACACCCGGTGGGCCAGAGCATAGTTGGTACTGATGGTCACCCGGCAGACGCGATCACAGAAGATGTTCTTCTTTTAAATGAAAAACACAAAACTCCAAATGCACCGCCAAAATAAGAAACTTTTCGTGTAGAGTACATCAAATCAGAACAACATAATAAACACCGTCATTTGTTTATATATTTAATAGAGTACCCCCGCTGTCAACAATGACAGCTAGAAATTTGCAATGATCTTTCTTCATTTAACATACTTTTCTTACGACTGTGCTTCTGACAGATGCCCTGCAACAGCCAACTCAAATTGTCATAAAATATACTGTATGTGCTCTTTTCTCCAATTCCATGGCGCAACGCACTCGTCCCCCACTTTAGATGACATGCGAAAAAATGAGCTGAAATTAGCAAGCAGCAAAGCATTACCGAATTTAATTAAATTCCCAGCCACGTATCCAACCTATCGTGTGATACTCCTTCTGTATATCGAAATTTTTATTGCTGAAGTGAAACCTATTCCGTGAATAGAGGAAAACAAGCTGGAAAAAATAATTGTTGAGTCTACTGCCCTGAGAGCAAGCATCACCTCGTTGATCATCTTCTTAATTTGTACGTCGTAAACTGAGAACAAAAGTAGTATCGATATATGGAGAAAGTAATGAAAATCAGACTCTATGATAGCGCTAAGAGAAGCTATGAATTTCGTTATTGTTTCATTTCAAACTTTGACTGAGCGAGAATTGCATTCAGTTAGAGGAATCAGGATTCCGCTTTCGCCATCTGCTGCAACCTGGTCTAATTTTTGTTCATCGATTTCCATTGATCTCCGTGAAATCTATAACTATAAATCCACAAACACATAGGCACACAACGGTGTTTATCATTATGTTTTTATATGTTTATATGCATCTATATGTTTATATATCTGTTGGTGTCGTCTTACGCTCAGAACGAAATAGGATTAGACCAGTTTGTATAAGATGGCCAAAGTTAGAATTCGTATCCCTTGAAATGAATGCACTTCTTGTACAGCCAACGTTGATATCCAAACAGTGAAGATATTTATAGCTTCTTTTAGCGCTGCCATGGAGTCTGATTTTTATAACTTTCTCCATACATCGAAACTATATTGCTCTCTGTTCACGGCGTACAGGTTGAGTAGATGATCGATGAAAGGCAGACAGGAGAAACGATTTTTCAAGGTGCAGTAGCGTAGCAATTATTTTTCCGGCTTACTTTCTACCGTTGACACAACAGTTATCGCATGAGCCCCCCTCCCCCTCCCCAAAAAAAGTCGATGAATAGAAGGAACATCTTGGCATACGCAGGCTACACGACGGGAAATTTAATTAATTTAGTGGTGCTTCACGGCTTCATAATATATACCTATTTTCTCTGCGTGTCTTTCAAGGGAAGGAAGTATCTGAGTTGGCCGTTGCTGTGTAGCCTTCAGAAGCATATTAGTAGCGAAAATAGGATGAGTGAAGGAAGGTCACCTCAAATTACTCGCTGTTATTTCTGACAGCGCGGGCCCTCTGGTAACAACTAACACTTAAGAAAAATTGCATTCACGAAATGTATTATATGTAGGAATATCAAAATGAAAGAAACCGTTGAAGCAAATCTAGTTGTATGACTGTCGCCTGACGGCTTAACCCAATATCCCCAAATATTAAATATATGTACACGTTTCAAATAGAGATACATGAACCAGATTTCGAATTTTTACTGTCCTCATATACGAATTTTTAATATTAACTCTACTGATTGCATGCAGAAGTGGATTTCGATAAACTGAAGTCAGTTATGAAGTGACACAAATAAGAAGTGACCTGAGCAGCAACCACACATAATCACACAAATGGGTGTGGACACACAATGTGCCCTCGGGTATGAATTTTTCCCATGTACAGAAACAGTTATGTGTTTAGCTACTTTTAACAACAACATAGACGAATATGTAACAGATATTAGCAATAAAAATACCTTACTGATCCTCTCCGTGGCCCCTAAGGTATATGCGGGCAAACATTGTGGAGAAAACAGCAAACTGTATGCAGTAGTTTCTGTTCCTGAGGATGCGAAAATACAGAGAGTGATTGTATAAAGCAGAAACGTACTGCTAGAAATTCGTATATAAAAGTGTTTCCCGTGTAAATCTATTACAATATGTAATTTTCCTAATAAAGGAACATTATGTGTTCTTGACCTACTGATGACTGATGTTTCTAATCTGATTGGAGTCTCAGTGGTGTCTCCCATTGGTTCCTCGGACCATGGTGCCCTATCTGCGACGCTGCAGGTTCGTCAGCGGGTCCCCAGAGTCACTGTTAGG
>LQNS02000140.1:232556-243137 GCA_001587735.2 Parhyale hawaiensis
AACCTGCCTACATCAGTAACCACATATGTAATATTCATATATGCGTGCTTTCCCAGCTGTATAGTTGATATCAATCGTAATTTAATTAGCTTCGTAACTTAATTCATAACAGAACGATAGAACGTGGTGGGCGGTGTGATGAGTCTTAGTGCGTCACGAAATGCATCGTGGCACGTTGTGTGATGCGGATCGATGCTGTCTCTGTTACATGTTGTGATGAGGTGTGATGCAGGTGATACTGTGATGAGTAGAGGTTCATGAAATGATGCTGGTGAGGAGTGAGAGGTGAAACGCAAGCAAACTGTGATGAGCTGTGGTGCGCGTAATGCTATGTGGTATGCTACAGGTGATGCTGTAGACAGATATTGGATTGTGGAAGCAGAATAGTGAAGATTTAGGAGCAAAGTTTGGTTAGACGACAGCACTTTGTGAATTGTGGCGTTGTAGATTGTGATGAACAGTCATGCTCAGTGCGTGATGTAGCGTATTATGTGGTGTAGTCCTGCACTGTGCTCGATGCGGTGTATTAGTCTTGCAAAATGCATGATATGGTGCATGACGTTGCGCGGTGTGCAATGTGAAGAGTGTGGTGATACACGCACCATCACGGGCTGCACCGTGTTTAGTACAGAGTATGGTGTGATGCACAGCATTATTTGTATACAGTGCAAAGGTGTAATGCATGGATAGTACTGCCTGACATACGATGCATATACTAGAGGCGATGTGTTGCACTGTGCATGATGTGTGATGTAATTCATATAATACATACACACGTACATTGTTGCACACAGCACTGTAATTAACATAGCTATTAAATGTATGGGTATTAAGTACGATACAAAAAAATGATGGAGTTTATCTACAATGGAGTACCATGAATACGCCGCACGTCCGGCAGGCGTAGCCGTTGAGAGCACACAGTTGACTGTAACTCCGGCACAGCGCGTACAGCAAGATGCCCCGAGAAGTACAGAAGGTCCCTAAATTGGCTCTTGTGTACTACCTACGTGTTCTCAAATGTTCTAGGAAGTTCTTGCTACGGCTATCCCATTATTCAACACGTTTATAATTATTTGTTTATCGTATATGTATATTATTATACTTTCATCATTATTATAATTATTCTCCTCTATCTTTATTTTTTTTTTGTATTCCCAAGTAATTAGCTGCTTACCATTCCTTTAACATAACTTTCTCTTGGCCCACAGCTCATCGCTCGTAATTTTCGCAAATTTTGGAAATGTAACGAGGAACGAGTAACGGCAATTTCCGTTACTTTTCATAAAATCCACCAAGGCGTTACCGTTACTCGTTACTTTTCTAAATTTGCTTAGGTGATACCGTTACTCGTTACAAAAAGTTACGCCCCATACTTAACCCTTTACAGTAACTAGTAACATACCAATCTCTACGCATCTGGAACACTGAATAAAATCCTTATTAGTTACTTCGCTTCCTTGCCCATGAGTCTACTGCATTGTACTGTTTCCTGCGGTTTATTTCATTGCAGTGATGTGTACTGCTTTCAGTTATTACACTCCGCCGAAGATCCACGAAGATGCATAGTTTTCAGCTTCTCTATGAGTGTGTGTGTAGGTGTGTGTGTGTGTGTGTGTGTGTGTGTAAGACTTAAAGGGTCGTGGGCTAGGAGGTCACGATTCGTTTACACCGTTCGTATACCAGTTACAAATTAGATCGCTTTGTTTCATTCACTACACTGCTGACAAGTCCACGTTCCTTGCATATAAGATACATTATATTAACACACATATCATTTCAATCCCCATTGTTCTATAGTTAATAATATAATTTACATTGAAATTATTACTTACAAGAGAGTATGCTCCACTTCACCAAGCAGAACATCTGGCCAACACAGAGCATGCAGCGAGCACGTCTGCCTTACGAGGCCAAGAGTCTCATTGTGCCGCGTAAATGAACATGTCGCATCCTTAATGAAATAGCGCGCCATCTTCCAAAGTGGACGATTTCATAATATGGAATGGTGGTGCGACGATGATGGTGACTTTGTTCCAGAGGCCAGGGCACTTGGCAGCATATGCGATGCCAGATGATGTTACCTGCCAAGGTCTGCAAGTTGCGTAGCACCCGAATCGGAATAATGAAACTACTCCGAAGGATTTCATAATAACAGAGAAGAACGCGAAATTAACGTTTTTCATGCTTTTTCGCTGACGAAGTTTTTCTGGATGATTGATATATACAATAGAACACACTATCCACAACATGTATCATCCACAAACATCGCAAGAATCGGCTACTTGGAGAACATCTTTCGAGTGGTTTATGATAGAAGCGATTAGCTATTTGAAGGGAGTTTACAGTTTTACTGAACAGTGTGTTAAATGAAAAAATACTCAATTTTTGGTAGAAAATTGGCTAACTAACATAGATTGGTACCTGCGACACAACCTCAAGCCTAAACAAAGAGTCCAGGAGGCCTGGGTCCCTGCTTTGTGGTTGTGACAAAGACCGCTCCAACCAGGACGTGCCACAGCCTGTTTCCTGACTCCGCTAGCGGAGGCCAGTCCAGTGTGTGTGAGTAGTGGGTTGGAAGTAGGGTAGGTATCTGTAGCTCGGTTGGAATAGGGCATTGTTGGTTTTTGCTTCGCAGCACGTGGCTGTATTTTGAAGTAGATTGTATTTGTTTACAAAGTTTTCTGCTAATTCTGTGTTTTCAAAATGCCGAACAAGTTTGGTGTTGTGCAGTGTCGTGGTAATTACAAATATGGAGAATAGGCGCCGAGCGTTCTGACTGCCAGAAGACCAGGCTGAGAGACAGAAATGGCTTGATATGTTTCCGTCTCGAGAAAACTCTGTAATTGATTTCCTACGCAAGGATAACATTACTTCATCTGATGCTTTCAAACTTGAACGTGACCTACAGAAGCAGCAGAAGAAATTATTTCAAGATCGGAAGAAAGGTTTGCGTGTCTGTTCATGCCAGAACACTTCAGGGAGTGTAGCCTGTCTGTGGCTGTCGAAAACAACCCCACTTTATGTTCTCTTTTGACCTCCAGGACTTACAAGAACTGCACTAGTGAACCACATTCAGGGTAAGACATTTCATTTCAACAAAGATTTCAGATCTTACACTCAGTTCGACACAGCCGGGCGCTTAGCAACGAACTGTGACATTCCCTTTGACAAAAGGATCCAGAAGGTCGTCACTCAATATTCAAGCTCACACGCCAGCCTGTGTAGACACCGAGAAGGAGAAGAAGTTGGTATTTTTGGCACGTCAGTTCGAATTATTATCGCAGAAGCAGTGTTCGATGAATGATTATAATTATTGTTTTACTCTTCAGCCATACACCAAGTGTAGTTATGAACAGCTCAGAGACTTGTTTGTGTAACATGAGCAAGCACAAGCTGCAGTACATCACTTCATCTGTTGACAAGGATCAGGAGCTGAGAGAAACATGTGGGAAATTCCTGACACTACAGCAGACGAACATGTTCCTTTTGGAAGATGAAGTATAAATTGGGCCACCTGTTGCATTTTCTGTCAAGCCCGGTTGACTGACCATGTAATCGCTGCATTTTGGTAAGCTCTTGCTTGTACGGTATGTCTGTTTGTTTGTGTGAATGTTTCTTTGTTTATCTGTAAGAACAAGGCTTTAGCTTTAATTCATTTTGTTAAAGTCTAAAACTGCAGCAACTTGGCTTTCTATGCCGTGGGCTCTTACCTCGTACAATAAATATATGGTAAGTCCAGTTAAAATTGGTAATTCAGAGCATAACTACGTTAGAATAATTCATAATAACAATATGAAAGCTTACTGTATAATCACTTCTAAGTACTAAAAAGGTCAATTTCATAATTTTTTCCAATATAAAACGTTAGGTTACTAAAAAATAACGAGGCCTCCGCTAGCGAAGTCGGGAATATGGTTGTGCACGTCCTGCTTCGAGTCGTCCTTGCGTTACGACTAGACTGTAAGTTACTATAAGTGTCCACGTCTGAAGAAGCGTATACAATATTATGTGTATCCTTTTAATCATTTACCGAGCAAATGCCTCTTGGTTCGTCTACTGCTAGCCGTCTAATCTTATCCGTCTAATCTATTCCTAAGAAAGCTTTTTTCAGCTTCTCGGTAGTGGGTTACTGAACCGTATCAAATCTGCGAAAGAGCACAAAGCACGTACCTCTTCAGGCGACGACACAATCTCACAACTGTAGCGAGAGATGAGCCTTGGTCGCATTCTTTTAAACACTTTCACTGTCCTCTTACTTTGGCAGTCGTCACTGAATTTCAATGCCGTGCATCGCTGCCAATCGTAAACCTTGACAAAGTTTCGCGCAAGCAAAACGCAAGCTTGGGTAAAGGGAAGTTTATCTTGAAAATATCTTCATATTCTTAGAATAAAAATTACCTAAGATGCTCAATCTTCCTATGATATTTTATTAGAAGACTAAGCATCTTGGGCCATTATTATGGTCAGAACATGTACCTAAGTAGATATCTTCAAACTAAAATTCACGTCGCTCAACTTTTTATTCCACATTAAGCAAAACGTTCTCCAATTAGGCTTACTTTGAAGATATGCCTGCTATTCAATGGCTCAATCGTGACATTGCATAACATCAAGGTTCTTTTTACTAAGTATTTTCTTAAATTTTGAATACATAAAATTTACCATATCGTTGAAAAAGTACTTCAATATGTGCGTATTAACGAGGAAAGTGTTCTGCAGAAGGATGAGATCGTCATCCAGCTTGAGAGCATTTAGTGCAATCCCGGGATTCGAGTGGCTGGCATTTAAATAATAATTAAATAGATCGAAGCAACGGAGGTACACTGTCTGCTTCTTAAGTATACATTCAAGCTAATTGATAACATCTTTAAGGCACAACTGCATAAAAGACTATAAACGTCAGAATAGTTTGCAAAAAAGCATCAGTTTGTGCGCTTCGCAAAACATCAATTTCTACAGACCCAAACTGTGATGTCCCGCCGGCTCTGAGGTCACGTAGAGCGACTGCTCCCAATATAGCAGGCGTTACCGTAGCTAAATGAGCAGCATATTACTACCATATTGCGTGCTGGGTACACCTTGCTAAGGTGCTATAATTGGGTCACCGGGGTGTGGAGGTCACGAATGCTCTGCATGGGGTAAGCTCCACCGATGCAAGTTGGCAACTGGTGGCATTTTTTTCTTAGCTAATCGTCTTTTTAATTTCGTCTAATTTTTTTTTAGAGAATTTATCAGATCTCCGCGGGTTGTCGGTAAGACTGACGTACGGTAACAACTGGTAACTACCGTTTTCTAGCTTTTATTCCTGAAGGTAATTGTATTCTTCCCTTCCTGTGATATTTTTTTAGAAAATTTGTGGAATCTCTGCGTTTGGCTGCACTGTTGTAAGACGAAAACGGGGTGACATGAATTTTATATATACCTTACGTTTACAAAACTGTGCTCTAGATTTCGCATGATGCCTATAGGGATTTTGTGGGATTTCTGTTGGTGGTGAACTGCACTGATCTGTGTTATTATCTGGCGACTAAGAGCACCTTCGATTGGGCGGCGAAATTAGGCCTTCGAAGCTAACCGATTCGAAACTTCAGACAGAAGCGTTGGCTTCGTAACTTTATAACCTGCTGTAAATGTTAGAAGCAGCCGGATTACACTGAGTCAGCTGAGAACTCCATGTTAAGGAACAAGAATGTGTTGTCAGAAGTCTCAAGATCGAACGGTCGATTAAGGGTCAATGCCGGTAACTCACTTCAGCAGGTCGCAGCCAAGGCACTTGCCTAAAGTTTCAAGCAAGTCAAGGCTTAATTTCGGGGTCCAGTCGAACGCGTCCACACATTTCCGGCCATTCTGTATTAAGGTTAGCAGCGCATTTCATTGTATAGTGCAATATGCTTGCTTCATGTAAGGGGCTGCAGCGACGCATGTTGAGAACAGACGCGTAACATTGTGCCGTAACATTTATTTCTAAAGGTAACTTTGCATTTCACCATCTCATCAACTATTTCTGAGGGAAACTGGGGGGTCTCTAAATGAATGTGGTGAGCTGAAGTGTTGGAATTGTCTTATCTTTTCATCATTTTGCAATAGTATTAATAATGTACCTGACCATTTCATTATATAATCTTGAGAGAAAATATGTCACAGCATCTCTAGAGGAAAGTATGGCTACATTGTATATAGTGTAGGTGTTTACCGAGTCTACCGAGAGTCCGGGGCTCAGTACGTCTCTGATTGTTATGATGGAAGACTGTGCTGTGCTGCAGGTGCGGCTTGTCTGTTGGTGCATATCCTTGACGCAGGCTCTGTGTCCGGACCGATTTCAATTTATTCTTGTTGCACTATTGTCCCTGATGAGTTGCTCGTACATACCTTAAGAAATTTTAAAATATTCTGCGTGTATGAGCCACTGCAAGCGACACATATCTGCAGTTTTTTTTTTTATCAACTCAAACATAATTTTTAGGGAATGTAAGTTTCTCATGGCGTTCTGACTAAAGCCAAAAATTTCGTATCATGATAATCATTGTGTTCTTAATTAAAGACAAATGTTGGCTCTATCAACATTCATTTTGCATTAAAACGAGCTATATCAATTTATATAGCTCGTTTTTATGTATGGAAAAATGTATTCTTCACTTTTTGAAGGAGAACTTGTGGTAGCCTATGACTTTTTCGCTAACAGTGAGAGTTGTATATTTTCACATCTCTTCACACTAGTATATTGAGAAATGTTGAAAATACCAATGTTTGTTTTGAGCAATTGTTCGTTTCCTTTCATGAATTATTTTCGGGTAAAAGTCACGGAATTATCTGATGTAAATGATGCCACCGAAATCCTTACATATGACTTATTAGACATATTGCTAGTCGCTCAGTGTACAAGTATTGTCGTATGAAATAAGCATGCTATTAAGCGTACTTTTATAATGAAACATTTTATCTGCTAACATCTTATGACTGGAAGTTTCATGGAAATGTCAGCGAGCGCTTTGGATATTAATCAGAAGAAGGTATGCATATTTGTAGGTATAAGCATATACACACATGCATGAGATCAAATATTGCACAAGTACAAGCATGCGGATTAGATTGTTGAATAGTTTAGGCCTCCCTCTCCACAGCTAAGGCCGGGAACACATTGAAGCAGCAAGCGATATGCAACGCAACAAATTCGTTGCTTAAAAAAATGTACCTGCGAGCACTGCTATTAACTGGCCGCACTGCCGCAGCGCAGATCGCATGTCGCCCAGTCTTCCAACGCTCCTTGCTACCAATTTTCGTGCTATTCGACAGCAGGCGCTGCGCTGATTCGGCTCTAATCAGGATCCATATAGCAATAATTGTTGCCAAATATTCTACGCTTAACAAGAAAAATTGAAAACTATTAAAGACCTAAATATATTACCTTTGTTGTCAATGGTAGAGGAAGGCTGTTCTTACGAAGACATAGCTAGGTAATGCTTAAACGTACCTAGCCAGCTGTGCGGTAGACATCATCGGAGAGAAACGCCTGATGAGCAAAGTTTTGGCGATACCTGAACAAGTCTAAGAAATCAGATATACTCAGTGTTGAATAACTATTATTTGGCTCATATATAGATACTTTTACATAATTTTCCTCAAAGAATTTACGTTCTTACAAAAAAACTTCTATCATCGTAGCTGAAGCAGTCGAAGAAATACGCGTTGGTAGCGAGCCAGTATGGAAAAATGCCAGGTGCCGCCACACTCTCAATTCCAGCAATAGAGTTAACTTCTCTAATGAAATTCTGCAAGAGACTTTATATTAACCAACTTTTAATAACTCTTGCAGCTTAAATGATGCAAATTGCCATACGTACGCTATCCAGTGCAATGATTGGGCACCAGAAGAAGTTAATGTGCTGAAGATTGTTACTCACAAGTTTGCCCCCCTCATGACTCAACTCATGCTCGAAAGTACATACATTGCATTATAGTATTCTATAAGCTTAACTTCTAATCGCCAACGGTAGCTTCGTGAGTCACTAAGACAAATGTCCAATAGCATTCGATAATATGGCAGTAACATTGTCAAGTGTAAGCGTCTTATTTACGAAAATTATTGCAAATTTAAATCCGCAACTTGGCTGCAGCGTTTGCACATGGCTGCACTATATTGCTAGTTGGAAACCTAAGACAATTTATGCTATTTCGTTCGCTGATTTTTGGTCTTACTTAAGCCATTATATGAATTTAGAAGCAGTCAGTGTTGTAGAAATATTTTGTGTAGCTTTCACAGAAGTATGTTGCAAACTAGTGTCTTTTTTGCCAAAAATGATCATAAACTCTCTGTAGCGAGTTCACTGAGCTTGTTGGCCGCCCTATACTCAATGACAACAAGAGCGAAGTCATGCCTGAACTACGTAAAGAGTGACTTCTAGATATGCAACTTATCTCTAATGAAAGCTTCGATGGATAATCAAAACTCACACCGCGCGTACTAAATAGACTAATGTCGTCTGCTACTGAGTTGATAAGCGCATAAATCTCGCCAATTTGTGGAAATATGTTTATCAGCTTTCGTTACGTCCATGCCAAGAAGAAGCTCTCATTAATATATAACGTGAATCCATTATAAGCACAGTTGCAGTTTCGCAATTTTGTCCTCTTATATTTTGTAGTTACGTCGGCGAAATTTCACACCGCTTTTCAAGATTTGAGAACGTACTTACGCACCCACATAATTCACGTTGCTGCCGTATCGCGAACTGTGGCCGATCATGAAACGTAGCTCTTGGCCACACGCAACATACTTCTGCGAAAATCGCATTGCATCACTTACTGCTTCAGTATGGCGGCAGCCTAAGGTGATCTAACAGACTTTGAAAGAAGAACATAAAAGCATGTCGATAGAAACAGGGAACCCGTGCACGATGGTGTACCCACACAGGATCAACGCACATGGGAACAACAAGTCGGGAAGGAAGAGGAAGAACAGAAGAAAGTTATATCAATAAGAGTACGAAATCGGAAGGAAGGAAAGTAGGCACGAACGACGGACGCCCCGAAGGCCTAGCTAATGGCTAAGGTAACATACACAAGCCCCCTGAAGTCTCTGCTCCCCATAACATAGGATGGGCGAACCTACACTAACCTAACACTATGGCCTATCCTAAGCCCCTTGAGGGGTATAAGACTGGAGTGAACGAAATAAAAGTACGGGCGGTCCCATCTATATAGAAGAGAAAACGGTGTAACGGTGCAAAGAAAAAGGGCGATTTTACGAACCCTTATACGAACTTAGCTATTTTCTATTAAAAACGGCAACTAACATACATTCCGAAAATGTTTTTACTGTTGCTTAATTCTCAAGTAGAGTACGACGTACGGTGGTCAGAGGATCTGTCCAAGATTCACTGTTATTTTACATTTAAGTCTATTATGAGGTTGTATAAAAAATTGTTTTTATGTTGTTTGTTTGTTTTAACTGCCCAGTTAAATTAAAATATCAAAAACAGCTGGCAATTAAAATTACTCTCTAATAGAAAGAAATATCCATACAGAGAATTTAGTTAAAAAAATTTACCTATATCTATATTTGCAAAAACGGAAAAAAATCAATTAAAAATACTTAGTATTTTCTTATTTCTTCTGTTAGTCCTCGATTTTCATCATAAATTTTTACTTGCGTAATTAACTGTACAAAATAATGCTACTCGTTAGTTTTGATAACAAACGAACATGCGTAAAAAACAAACTCGCCAAAGTTTCTGTTATTGTATTCTCTTTGTTTACAAGTTTACTTTCATAACCAGTAAAATACTAATGCTATCTATGTTTGTTCTGAAGCTTCAATTAACAGAGTTTGTTGCTTGCAACATGGAATGCCTGGGCTAAGAAATAACGTCAGCCATTGAGTATCGTTCCACTGAAGTGATACCATGATTTTAAAACTTTCGTGAAAGCAGAAAAATATCAACAACAAGGGCATGACGATAATTTTGTGATAAATAGCCAAACTGAACAACTTCTTGCTAAAAATGTCCCAAACTCACTTTGCCAAACTCCAAAGTATTTCAGGAAAAAAGGGTTAAGATCATTTATCCTGACAATTAATTCATATCGTAATTGTATTGCATTTTAAAAACTGAGCTTCATTTGATTAATACAACTATATTTCTCCCGGAAATCCCCAACACGCATCTTACCGATAACGTTCTGACAAGCACTGAAGTAGAGCTTCACACTGGCACCTATGGGCCGCCACGTCACATATGTATATTGGTTGTAATACTGAAACAGGATCGCCCATTGATTATTTTTTTGGCAGAGTCTCTAATAACGTGACGCTGATGTTGAAATCACCCTACCGTGTGTCTCAGAAAAACAAAGGTAATCCCAGTTTAGTGATTTATTATTTGAATTCTGCTCTACTCATACATATTTAGAAGCCATGGTAGTGATATTTAGAACAAGAGCTTTCAAATGAGACTAGTACACGCCTTTTTACCCTATCGAATAGATGAATAACAGCTGCATAAACTTATGTCATCGAAACTGCATTGGTGCACTTCATTGATATGGACTTCGATATGATTAATCATTGATAAAAACATT
>LQNS02000140.1:265321-275838 GCA_001587735.2 Parhyale hawaiensis
CATGATTTACTGTTTGTACTTTAAGTATTACACGTAAGATTTTATTCATTAGCGTTGATATTTTCCTTATAGAAGACAGAGATGCACCACCCCACAATTCGATACAGTAAACTAGATGGGGATGCACAACGCTGTAGTATAGATCTCATAACGTACTGACAGGTAGTTTGTTTGAGACACAGTAAAACAATCCGAGGGCTCCGCTCAGCTTCTTGCAGACTTCATTAACATGTGGATTAATGGACAGCTTGGTATCCAACACAACACCTAGAATACAGAAAGGAAAACTTGTCATCTATGCTTCTGTCTTATTAAGAATTCTACATGAAAAACACTGTTTAAAAATATATTTATGTCTACGCAGCTGCTCCGTTACTTGCAGAACATCCTGTAGCACACTGAATTAACTCAGGTGTGCGTAGGCTAGCCAAGCAAAGCAAGAAAGTGGCAGCGAAGAAAGAACATTAGTAACAGCTACTCCTCCTGGTTTGCTATTCCACATACAACTCCCGATCACGTTCCGATGGCAATAGTCTTAACTGGTTTAGTATCGATCAAATATGTATGGAAATAATGTTAGATATCACTATTGTTGCACACAGTCTGCAGACCGTCGTTGGTGCTAAAGATGTAAAAAAAAAACTATGGGGACTATACTGTCTATACAACTGACGTTGGCTGAATAGGATCACTTTTGAAAAGATCTAAGTGCAGCTTCGCAGCTTGGAATTGGTAAAGTATCACACCGATCTGTCAAAAAGAGCTAAAACCCTCTGTCCACAGTTATTTAGAATTCTCCAGCCCTGCATTGAATTATCATTTGTTGATTTTTAAGGTGTGATTTAAAAATCGAGAGTAAGACAACTGCGCATAGTAATGAGCTTACTCTTTCATCTTAAAAGATTAGCTTAAAGTTTATCTCAAAACGTCATTCAGTTCTACAGTGTGTTACCTTTGATTGTGCACATACAATTTTTTTACTTTACTTTTCAAGATAAGTGTCTAACTTTGAAATATCAATATTAACTAAATGTGTGTCTATGTTGCAATTATAAACAGCACTTGTAAAATAAATATTTTGCCATTTCCAAAGTTTGTCATACAATTTGCTTGTTTAATAGTTTTATACTGTTACCTTAGATTATGCAACAAGTTAATAAAAACGTCATAAAGACGAAATAAATACAAATGAACATGAATATTTTTATTAAACGTCCAAAACCAAGAAATTATAACCCAAACAATTCAATAAACTTTGAAATAAGTGTTCAGTAGTGGTAAACAAAACAAATTAATTTTGAACATGGCAACCTCCATTTTTCAGGGTTTCTTAAGGTCATTATCAACAGACTTTGTCAGGTTTGATGTTTCAGATGGTGGAATAGAATCTGCTGCTGTTTCTACTGCATTCTACAGGCTTACTTTGCTCGAAAACTTCCAACCACCTTCATAGACCTTCCTTTTGATCATTGCCCAGAGGTTCTCAATGAGATATAAATCGGGATTATTCGCGGGCCAGGTCATAATCCTTTTTGATTTAAGTCCTCCATCCGCAAGTCAGTCAGCAGTGTACCGTGCTCGGTGTGAGGGAGCGTTATCGTGCTGAAATACCAGTTTGAATCTGCGGGCGATAGTCTGGTCATCAAGCCACGGAATCAAGTTGGCTTCAAAAAACTGGCAGTACCTTTCTGCATTCAGCTTAACTCCTTCTGCCACTTCAAATGGACCAATAAGGGTGTCACCTACTATCCCGGACCAAAAAATTACACCTACACCAACTTGCTGACGCCTAAGCTGTGTCTGTTGAGGTCGGTCATTTAGGACCCATCCAGACGCCCATCCATCTGGACCATCAAGAGTGGCTCTGCATTCGTCAATAAATATGACATTGGAGAAATCAGTTTTCTTGTTCTCTTCAGCCCATTTGACCCTATTTTCTTTATGAGTTTTTGTTAGACGTGGTCGTTTAATTGCCTTTTTCACATTCTCCAGCTTCTGCAGAACCTCACATCTTGTCTTTCTGATTACTATTGGGGCTCCAGCGTTTTCAAATATCGCCTTACTTGTAGAAAGTTGTATTCTAGCCATAGAACCGTCAAATGTCGCATATCCCGAGCAGTCAATTTCCTCTATCCGGAGTTTTCCTGTTAACTTTACCTTCAATTGCATAAGCTTTAATTGTTCGGTGATCACGCTGCAATTCCTTGGAAACTTCGAGTGCTGTCTTACCAGAAGCCAATAACGAGGTCACTTTGATCTTTTCTTCACTGGTTAGACTGCTTTTCTTGCCCATGTTGACTAGAGAGTGATGTTGCATAATCTGGCGTAACAGCAGAACCCCGTGCGATAAGCAAATTTTGCCAAAACATGGGAAATGGTTCCGTTTTAGTTTTTCTCTAACTGTGTTTTTAGTTACAACATACCTGTGCACTAACTTACTAGTAATATTTTAAATGTTTGACACTTATCTTGAAAAACAAGTAAAAAAAATTGTATTTACATAATCAAAGGTAACGTACTGCATATGAGTAATCGTAAGAGCCGACGTAGAAATTTCGCACGGCTATAAGGTGAATTCTAGGGCGTAAATCCAGCGAAGAAAGATGCGATGCAGCTACGCATTGCTCTCAATCCTTTTTTCCCTGAGTTACGAAATACAGCCTACCTAACTTAATCACGAAATACAGCCTAATTAACTTGATCACAAAATACAGCCTAATTAACTTAATAATGAAACACAAACAACTTAAATTAGACGTGAATGCCATTATTCTACCTTCTGCTGCTGGCTAAACATCTTACACGAATCACAGAGATCATCGGAAATTAGCAAGAAGCAAAGAATGCAACGGGAGGACTCAATAGGACTAAAATAAAACTTAGCCGTGACCTCACGTAGCAAATTTACATCACATCGACGAGTCGAAGTATTTGAGTGTGGGACCGCAGGCCTTCGTATGTTGTTTTCTTGAACATATATCACCGTATTTTTTCAATTTATTTCATTCACTCTCCCGCTCATGACTGGCCAGCTACTTGAGCGGCAAAATATCGTAAAATGTTGTCGCCAAGTACAGAAAGTTCGAGCTGTAGGCTAACTGTTACTGTGGTTTCTCTCGCAAACAGACTTGGCAATAATGGTGCTTATATATGTTGGTAAGGAATAAATACGTTCTGTGAAGAGCACTGTGAACTGAATATGAAGTGTAAATAAGGTTTCAATTAAGAAAAAGAAACAGGTCGCCAAAAAAGACCAAATTCCGAGCTAGTGCTGTGAAAGTTTCCACCAGCATGCACTGCAATTTTCTATAGATAATTGCTAAATTACTATATATTATCTTAATTTACTTATACGCTAGAGATGAATTTCGCAATTTACGACGATTTTTCTGGCTAAATTAGTGAAAATACTAGGCTGCTCAGCCATGGATTCACCGATGATGACGTCACTTTCTGGTGCTAACTTCTCGTGATTCCTCCCGTTACGCTCTTTGCTTCCTGGAAATAAGAGAAGCCTGTACTGCACACCGCCCCACGTATACAACAGCAGTGGGAATCAAACACTGATCCTGTGTCTTCATGAAACAGTTTTTGCTAGCAGCAAAAGTTGTTATCTTTGTTTATTATGAACGTGTGTTAAAAGGAAACTCACTTTCAGGGCCTTTCTGACTATAGCACTTCCTGGTTAGCTGGTTCGTGTGACTGGACTCTTCGGCTTGATTGCTAGTGAGAATCAATTCACTTCCTGTGTCGCGGGCTGCAGTCGATCTTGTCGTTACACTTGTTCGGTGGGAGCTGGGATTGACACGACTAACTATTGCACGTTTACTGGTGTTCTGCTTCTCATACTTCTCGGTTCGCCAGCAAAATGTGACAGACTAAGCCTTAGTTCTTCCCAAATTTCCGCGATGTCATTTTAACCAATAATTATAATTGGCCTGTGGAAAAAGTTTCCGAATCCGTTGATAAAGTGCAGTTACTATAAAACTTCTATTACTATGTTAGGAAATTTTTAATGCCTCGCGCTCCCTGGAATCATTGTATTCCTCCCCGAGCTTGAAAACTATTATAGACGCTGTTATTTATCATTTTATGATAAAAAAAATGAAAGTTTTAGATTGTGGACTTTGATGCAGTATAAGGCCCGCTGCAGACGATAGTCTTTTGTCCTGTGTTTTCACTTTACCGCGTTCGAACGCGTAGCTCTGTCTGTGTAAACAAGAAAAAAGAACACTCCTTTTCGAGACGACATTAGCTAAAATTTTGAAAAGACACAAGACACTGCTACAGTGACACGGGATAAGCCAGAGAATGCAACGGTAAACATTTTATCGAAACTTTTGGTAGGCTTTCAGTCCTGTTTGCAGGGACAGTGCGAAATATTCGAAAGCGGTGAAGTGAAAACACAGGACAAAAGACCATCATCTGCAGCGGGCTTAAGCCTGACTTGCTCTAAGAATGAAGAAGAATATCATAACCTTACTTCGACTCTTGCCTCGGTTTAAGAATATATGTAGGATACTCCAGAAACATTCCCAAAGTAGGTGCTAGGAAGATATGAGCGTAAATTGAACATGAAATAAGTTTAATGTTTCGAAGTTTTTTTTTATTAAAAGTAGTCAATAAATAGGAAACACTATCTGTTACTGAAGCGTTCGTCTCTTTTTACCCAAACACAGTGTTTCCAAATCCGGGAATAAATTACCCCAATAGGGTCATGGACCAATAGTTTAGTAGGTGACGGATATGCTGTGTTGGGAGAGATAGCCTGACTATTGAGAGCAATGTGGCCTGCGCGATTCCTCAAGGACTGCAAAACAAAGGAAACATCCGATGTTTCCGGGCACATATTCAGGGAGGAAATTGACAATTGCAAAATTATATTTTGGGCTAGTCACTGCAAAAATGGTGGAAATCACTGCCCTAGCAGAATTCCAGACGATTCAATCTCAAAACAACTCATGAGATAGCCAAACCTTCAGCAGGACATGTCTGGATTGTAATAATTTAAAAGCTAGCGATACTTTTCCCACATTGCGGAGAAAATGGTGAAGTACTGCTGCACAAGAAGCAGACTTTTCCTACTCTCGTACGTGATTTTGTAATTATCACCCGCGAACGAAGTAAGAGAGGTGATATTGTTTTCGATGAAGATTTAAGTATATTTGTCTGTCCACCCAAAAAGTGGTCGAAGGAGTTGAGCAATGTTCATAATTTTTGTAGGGAGTTTGGTGGGTTGACCTAGATGTGACCCATGCCCAAAAACGAGACCTAGCTGGCCATAAAAAATGACGGCGAATTTGCCTCCACCACGGCAGATCGTCTGGAGAACGGGGCGTTTCATTTCTTTTTTCCTATGTCATTATAGAAGAGCTAAATGGAATGAATACGGCTGTGCTTTAGCCTAGTTCATCAGAAATGACTTCGTTGAATTTGCCCCCTACCGCAGGTGATGGTCTTAGTCTAGTTTCAAATCATGTTATCGATAAAAAGTCAACTTCTTGTCTATATGATATTAGATGATTTTAGCTCGGTGAGCTTCGCATTGGACCTGTGACACAATGTTACGAATTGTTTGTTGGTTATCTACCACGATCTGAATCAGAGTAAGTCATGGTTACCGATATAGCTAGACATGACACTGAGCGTTAACTAATGATGAACTGACGCGTTAATGATCACAAACAATGCTATAGATATACGCAGCATGGTGAAAAAGTATATGCTTATTTCAGTAATCTGTTATTGTTGTTTTGAGAGTCGCAGCATGGGCGCTCAAGAAGGGTAATGAAGAAAACACAGAGCAGCGATAGCTGGGAGTAAACGAAGAATGCATGCATGGAGCACTAAGGGAACGGCAAGACAATATTCCTAGGACCTAATTTAGGGCTGGGACGGGTCCCCCAAGACAGCCCAGTAGCATATGAAGTTTACATTTGAATGACAAGCTGGTAAATTAAGAGTTATCAGTCAAACTGCAATGAGAACAGCCTAAATTATATGCTACTTTATTTAAGAGACAAGTAGAATAGCGAATTGCGCTCACAAATTCTTGTGCTTTGGTATTTTAATAAAAGTAAGGAAGTGCATGTCAATGTTTGAAATTTAAAATTTCTCGGTGGACAATGTTTCCCCACTTAAGAGATGAACCTCGTTCTGGATAATTTACAATTATTTGGTTGACGTGCCAGCCGCTCGGACAGCGCCAGCGTGATGAGTAATCGCAATAGCTCCAGTTTGTTCGGGACTTCAGTCGCAAGCCCTTGCCTCGTTACATTTAATTTGAGTTTCAAGCATAAAATCCAAACCAATTACAATGAGTCTCGATACGTAGCAGTGAAACCAACTCTCATGGCTGAAGTTCTAGATATGTTAAAGCTGATGAGATCAACCCGTCTCGATAAAACTATCCCAATCGGAACAACTACGCGAAGGACTGTGTCCACAAAGACTTTTAAGCCCAATACAGACGAGACGTAAAAATTGCCGAGAGTGCCATTTCGCCAACAAATGCTCCACTAGACTCGGCGAAAAAATTGCCTGAAGAGAGAATTCTGAAGGATGGGTCTCTGGCCTCTAGGCCAATCTTTTTTCTCGCGTTCAAGCCATTCAAAGCAACTTCCAGATTAGTTTTCTTTGTTAACTATTCTCTACTACGGCTTGTAGAACTTGCGTCTTTCTTAGTACTTCACTTGCGATTCCATCCGCAGTGTGAAAAGTATGGAGGAATTTGTGTCTATTGTACAGCAATGGCAGCCAGCAGGCAGAAATATGAAATGCCGAACTATTGTATGTAAAGTTCAAGAGCGTACAAAGCATTCAGTCACTGAGTCCTATGTATAGGGGATAAAAACGGCTGATAAATGAGTAAAAGAATTTAAAAAGTCCATACATTTTATTTCTTGCTCTACACAACTTATAATTATTTTACCCTAAGACCTTAAGACCGTAAGCTCCTTTCGCTGCTGCGTGTGCATTAACATGTCGCGGCAAGCTGGGTCTACCCATAATATTATCCCGTCGAAATCAGCGAAGATGTCGCGCGTCTGCTCACGGCCTTACAATGCGAAAAGTTACGCTTGCTTATAATAGAGCCGAGGCAACTCTTGAAAGGTATTTGCGTTGCTACTGACGGTAGATACATCCAAATCAAGTTTTCTAAGGTGTCTATGCATTGCTACGGGTAACCGATACATTCGTGGCAAGTATTGATAGGTGTTTTGTTGCTACAGGTAACAAATATTTCCATACAACCAAATCAAGGGTTGCAGCTCAGATGTTTTGTTATTATGGGTGCTAAAAGCCAGACTATTTTTGGGCCAGCTTGATCTCGCGATTGTGATATGGATGAAGCTATAATAATTAGTTCCTTGCTAGGTAAAATCCAGCTCAGAGGACGTATGGAATCTTGATATTTGCACACGTTTACCGTTAGCAGGGCCTTAACGTACGACATCGAAGGGAAGCACTTCGGCGTCTCAGGATGGGAGGAATCCGTTTATTTTCTATGGCTTCACAGCCCGCGGTGTTCGTCGCCCATAGTCTTGTTTGAGAACATTGCCATTGTGATGAGCGTACGTGCTGCTGTGTACATTCGGTACTGAGGACTGCAGTCACTTGCGGCAAACCCACCAGCGTGAAGTTAGCGGAGTTATTCGCATCAACATACAGTCATTGGTAGCAAGATAAAGTTTTTGAAAGCAAGATAAAGTTACTAACGTCAGGATAAGGACAATACTAGCGGGACCCGTGAAAATTCCACGGTTAAGTGATGCTTTCGCCAACTTTCGTTTCACATAAGATAGTGTTCCTGTAATTTAACGTACCCCGTCTCATCTAAAGTCCGCCTGACGAACCCCAGTCTACCTAACACACCTCGTCCCGCGGACTCTAGCCTCTCTTACCAGTGAATCTTACCTACAATGGTACTTGCATTCTTCTCCTATAGTTATACACGTCTTTTCTACGCCCTGTTTTCCACTATTAGTAGATAATTTATCCGATCATCTTACGTGTCTCAATTTTTTGTCAGCGTGTCCGNTTTTTTTTTTTTTGACGACTACGTGAACCATGGCTATTGATCAGTCGCCCATGATTTTCCTGCTCTCTCTCTGACGCGATAGATATACAACAAACACACTCGATCAGTTTCTTCAGCAGCCTAACCTTCTGTTCTCAAGATGTCATTGTGTTTTTTTAATCAGACATCGCACATTCGTTTGAAAGAATACCTTAGAGCCGATATGTCCAACATTACCCGCTCCATTCTCCAGCAGCGTATCCTAAATACGTATCTGGCTGGCCTTATTAAGATCGTGGAGCGCCACAAGCAAAGCGAACAGAATATGTTGTGAAAGAAATGACACGCCGTAAATAAGATACGAGTGAAACGATCTTCATACCATCGCTCTGAAAGTGGCTGAAATTTTTTTCAAGAAGGGCTAAAGAAGACAGCTATGGTTGACTGAGTTCCAGCGAAAATCAGAGCTTCTTACAAATTGAAGTTCCCCCTACGTAATACTGAAATGCGTCACCGACAGACTCAGGGACGTACGGATGGACGGATGGAGATTCAAACAGAATCCACTATATAATAAAATACAGTTGTTGGTCGCTTGCTCTCTTGCTGCAATGTTGGTCCGTCTCTCCGTCACGCAGTTAAGAGTTTGAAAGGAGAAATTTCATGTACTGAAAAACAAGTTGAGATACCATACAATATCAGCGCTTGGGGTACCGGTGACAAATATAGCTCTGGATCTCCGGCCTCTGGATCCCGAGCTCTGGATCCCCAGCCTCTGCCGGTTCCCGCTTTTATTGCTGAATGATATCGTAGCCGTTGAATCTTCTCGCTGAGCAGACGCCTTTTTATATTGAATTTACATCGCAGCCAAATTTCGACGCTGGAGGTTCAACAATCAGTTGATATCCACAATACGGTGAGCCCTGGGCATTTCCAGTGAATTCTTTTGACTGAACTATTTTTTTTTTAGTGCAACTTAACGCTTGACCAATTCCAAGCTGATATTCACTCCTTATCCTGCAGGGGGATATTTTGCTATCGGAACACTCATTGTTGTACAGCTTGCGTTTCACTAATGGAAGATCAGGCCTGCAGGGATGAGACCTGTCATACAGCCAAACCTATACTGGGAACCTGAACAATAAAAAGCTCAATCACAAAATTTTTGACGGCTGGGCCCTCTAGTCTTTCAATAACCAAAAGACTATCCGATAAATATTACACACTAGGGTATCTATGATACCGAATCGAATCAATTCTTTTCAGTGTTGCCGAACTGACTCCAAGGAATGACTTATTTTTATGTCAGAAAATAAGAGTGTTGATGCTCAGTAATTAGGGTAGCTAGGATGCCGTGAACCCTCATCTGGATGAACTTTAAAGTCGGCAATTGTATGAAGGAAAGCATGGTTAATGAAGAAGGATCAACAAAAATTATTCGCTGTCATTTTATGACAGCGCGGGCCCACTAGTTATAATATAGATTGTCAAGGAAACGTTACTGGTATCAGAATAATACTATGCTGCTAGGAGCAGTAACCTGTAATGTTGCTCTTCAAACGCGATCCAGGTGCTGCTACTCACGTCACTCGCTAAACGAAGAGTTGTCTTAAGGTCCAGGAGCGAGTTATTTCCACAGCTGACGTCACTGCTGACAACAGCCGAGCAGTTTTAAGTGGCAGGATAATGAGCCCAGCGAGCGACAAGATAACATCATTCCTACTGAGGTAACGCAATCGGTATCGGGATGATGTCATTGACAGCGAAATGAAGTCACTGCCATCGGCATGGAGTCATTTGACTGAAGGCAGAGAAAAGTAGTGTTCTCGCGGAAGCCCATGGCCGTTAGTATAGCACAACGTCAGGCTACATCACTCTGACATACAGTGCACCCTCTGTCCCGGACAGACGTTGTCCCCAGGACAGCAAAGTGCGGACACACACATCACACTGACTCCAGGGCTGACAACTGTCGCTTTGCTACAGATGGCTGAGAAAATTTAAAGCTTATTTGCTAAAAAGTTTAGAGAAATTACCAAAACATTTTGAGTGGTTATCCGAAAATAATCATATATTTTTACCAAACAAGCTCAAAGCTTGTCTATAAAACAAATATCAGATAGGTGCGGCACCGCGCCACATCAAATTCCAGGCGTTAACCCTTTGATTGTTCTATAAAATTCCGAAGACTCAATCACGCTCCATAAAATAGAGTTTTTAGCCATCTCAAGCGTAGTCGGGTTGCTTCTAACGCCTGCAGCACGATTTGAGGTAGTAAAACTAACACTGCTGGCGGGAGCTCCAGACACTGGGCTTAGCTTAAATCGAACTTGACGAGCCAATTGATGATACCTTTAAGTCTTGCCTCTCATCTTCTCTATCTCTCTCGAGCAAAGACGACTCAGGGGGCAACTAATAGAAACATTCAAGTACTTGAAAGGCTTCAACGACGTACCCATAACGGGACTCTTTGAAAGAGACCTTAATGATCGCTTGC
>LQNS02000140.1:285995-298556 GCA_001587735.2 Parhyale hawaiensis
CGAAACCAATAGTTGAAGTTGTCTTGTTACAATTATCAAGAGCATAGAATTTAGATGCGATGGTCGGTATCTTGAGATGTTATAGAAGCTCTTCGTTATGCAGCGTCCCCAGCGTCCATCCTGCTGCTTATAATTGAAATTTCTGTCTCATGTCTTTTATTCTTGTACAAATTGCTAGTTGGCAACCTTGAACGCGTTTTAACTTGTGAGGCAGGTATTTAGGACACAGACAGTATCCGCATGACTATGAACGAGTAATGTGCGAAACGTAGCGCTCTTACAATATGACACCCACTGGTATTTTAATGACATGGCTTTCTTTTATTATCCTGCAAGTTTGCACTACCGAAGTAAAAGCGAAGTTTCGTGAAGTTGAAAAAGAAGCCGTAAAGCTCTCTAAACTCCGGAGTCATCGTCGTTTTAATGAAACGTGCATAGATAATGACCTGCTGCCCCGATATACTATCATACATATAAATATATATGTACACTTATTACACTTAAGGCCATTCAATGCAAGAGAAGGAACCTTTTTTTCGTCGGTTTTCTCTGCCCAAATTTTTCGAAATGCAAAAAACACCATTTAAGCTGGCTAACATCACCGATTACACTCTCATTTTGTGACTATTGCCCTACAGAATAAGCTCACTTGATGATAAAAAAAAACATAAACATGTGAACTCCATCACTCACTGCGGGAAACATTGACTTACAGAGCGGCATACTGAAGGGGCAACCCGCAATTTTGTCTGGGTGCACGATCAACATTCAACTTCTGGACCCCAGTAGTGTTCCGATTTTCCTATTAAACACGCAACCTCTGGACACGTATAGTGCTCCTCTCTACCAATCAGCTGTAAAATACAGTAAAGTTTTGATTGCATTTATTTTGAATTGGTCATAGCAGTGGCTGAAAAAGCTAGTTCCGAGGCCTCAGAAGGTTGAATTTCTGTAAACTGTAGTTTACTAAATGCTTTCTTTATATATTGCGCTCTATTTTTAAATTATTTTCAGGCATAAATTTTTCCTAGCAGAAATGTTTTAGAGCAGAGATAAGTCTGAAGTTAGCCAGTAGAAACACAGCTGCGATACTTCCTATATTTGCAGGAAAAATATTTAAAGGAACCTTTGCGTATATGGACGCATAGATGCATGCAAAAGCAATCTGTGCAACACAGGCACACGTTTCCCAAAATACGCAATTGCGCGTTCAGACACCTACACAAAAGCCCTTCACCAAGCTGTGGAGTTAGTTGTTCCAGCGCGCACACGGAGACACCTAAGGGCATTCAAAATCTTCCCCACACTAACACAAAACCATACACCAGCTCACGCTCACACACACTTTTTTCAAACACGCACACACATAGCGACACACCTAATCACAGCTAGGCATACACTCGCCCTAGCATCTGTACATGAACAAACAAACACGCACAGTTAAAAATGAGAATTGGCCTCATTAAGACACCTAGGGGCATGTTCTGTGTATCATCACCTATACTCACACAACGCACTTATAGATACACCTCAAACAACCAGAAACTCACCTATATCTACACAGCAGCGCACACGAACGAGCACGTACTTACACAGGTACGCGTACACGAGGCGCACACGAGAAGGTGCCATGTACGTCTGCGAGAAGCAGTCACGTCTTCTACAATTATAACCCCGCACTGACGCTCCCTGCGGTTATATTGGTAAGGAGACAAGAGCCTGGAAGTAATGGAAACGGACAAGGCTTATTGATTATTGCTATTATTGGGCTGCGCGGGGGCAGGGCTCCCTCCGTCCCTCCTCTGGCCCAGATCACTGCGCAGATAATACATACGAGCACACGTACGCCTAACAGACGGAAATTTAAAAGCAATAAACTGGGAGATTTTCCAACGGAAACTGGCGCTTGCGTCAGAGATCTACATATAGCGAGGACGGCTTTAACCTCAAGCGGAAAATGGCCGCTGAGATGAAGGATAACAGTTGACGTAACAGGAAAAAAATCAGAAAGGTTTTAAATTAGATTGTTTGCGAGTAGGCGCACATGTGAAGCAGGTTAATCGCATCATCATGTTGTAAAAAAATTCAAACTAGAGCTACTCCTTGAGAGCACAAAAGTCCATCAAGCACCGTGACGCTAAGCGAGAGAATGATGGACAGACAAACGAACGTACAAGCTGACTGACGGATCATTATAAAAATTTTATTACCTGTTTCTTGTCACGTTCCTAATGGTTCTTGTAAATTTCATAAAAATCCGTTCACAAACATTCAAGTTATATTGTTGACAGACAGACAAAGAAGGCAAGTCCCATATAAACTACTACCTCCTCTGCGGAGGCAATTATTCTTACTCAAATATTATTAACAGTATTTTACACCCATCCTAGTTAGTTTTCACTAAATCATCATCAGAACACTATAACAATCGCAAATGTGCATAAAATTGTTCAAGTGTTTATTTCTGTTAATTTGTCTGTTGACAATACATATTTTGTATGCTTCGATTCCCGCGGGCATCTCTGTTTTCATAGAGTAAAAGTCAACAATGTGTGTCCAAGATACTGCTGGCA
The DNA here is from genome assembly GCA_001587735.2 of Parhyale hawaiensis. NCBI lineage: Eukaryota > Metazoa > Arthropoda > Malacostraca > Amphipoda > Hyalidae > Parhyale > Parhyale hawaiensis. Next base: position 288,569 of record LQNS02000140.1, read on the forward strand.
CTGACGCGCATTTTCTGATGTTGAAAAAAGATAATTTTTTTACCCGAGTCTCCTGTATTATTTGCACTCCAGTAAACTCGGCCGTCTGAACTGTCATTCAAGAATTTGCGATGATCCCCATTGACGGTACTTTCATTCATTTTGTTATGGAGGAAGTCACACAATCATTGCTGGTTATGATGATGAAATGAAGTGAGCACCATCGATTTTAGTTCGCCGAGCATCACAACGCATTTTTCCGTTCGTAAACACGCAGTGAAATATTAGGATGGAAACTAAGTTCTTGCCGTTTTTTTTACAATAATTGTATAAGGTGTTGCATTTGTCGATTTAGGAATCTATTTTTTTTAATATATATATATATTCGAGAAATTTGGGAGCAGCCTCTCTTTTAGGCATGATTGACCAACTTTTCCATCTGACTGCAGACGAAGAAATTATTTTTAGACTTCGACAGTTTGAGAAAATGAATAAAACTATCGTTAATATCCGATATGGCATTATTTTTAACCAATTTTATATATATATATTTTATTTTAAAAACATTTATTGCAGTGTATTTTTCTTATTTTCGACTATCTTTAGTTAATTTCTGTTTCCCTCCAGCCCGCCAAAATGGAATGTCAAGCAAAGAAAAGGAGCATTTCTGACATCTCTGTCTTTTTACTTTCAAACAAGGTTCTACGGCCACATAAGTTGCTCAGAATATTTACGCTGTGTATAGAGAGAGTACCATAGCCGACAGGACTACTCGTTATTGGTATACCAAGTTCAAAATTAGAAATTTCAACCTCAAAGACTCACCTCGTCCTTGGCGTCTAGTTGAGATCGATGAGAAACGATTCAACCATCTTTTGCGCGTAAACCTTTGTCAAAAAAGAAAGCTGACAGAGAAACTGAAACGCTGCCACACTGCTGTACAACAGCATCTTCACTCGATGGGAAAGGTTCAGAAATATGGTTCACTGGTTCCGCATGCTCAAGTGACTGCAGCAAAACTCAACGAACAATAATCTCTATCGGGTTGCTTGTGCGTCACCGCTCAACTCATGAGCACAAACAACGATTTTATTTATAGAATTCATTTCTGGAGACGAAAAATGGTGGCTGTACATCAATGAATGCTATGCGTGAAGTTGTGTTAAAAACTGTTTCAAATTCGCCTAGTTGGATGAGTTTTTGAGTCAAAACCGGGTAAGTAGTATTTACCAAATAGAGCACTCTGAGAGCGCATACCTCCGCCAAGCGAGGCAACGGTGATGATAAATTCAAATTGGCTCTGAAATCATAATTTTTTTGCATAAACTCCAAAATCTAATCATTTGTACCTTTCAATAGTTATAATAGCTTGTGCAATTTTCTTGAAGATCCGTTCATAACTTTTTGAGTTATGCTGCTAACAATCGTTAGGACAAACATGAGTCAAACATACTAGCGAACGAACCGATCTGCACCAAAATTTAATCATTTATGTCTTTTAACATTACTAACAACAGCTATAAATTTCATGTAGATCCATTCATTACGTTTTGAGTTATTATGCTAACAAGCATAAAATTAAAAACAGTGACAAACGAACGAACCAACCTAACAACTCAATGAATTTCATAAAAATCCGCCCATAACTTTTTGAGTTATGGTATTGAGAAAAATGAGGCAAACAAACAAACGGATGGACGGATCTTCACCAAAAGTTAATCATCTGTTCCTCCTAACATACCTAACAATGCCTGTAATTTTTGTCAAAATCCGTCAATAACTTTTTGAGTTATGTTGGTGACAGACAGAGAGACATACCAGACGAAGACATAACCTCCTTGGTGGAGATTAATTATATGACGGATTTTCCCTCCGCTTTAGCTCACCACCTGGGAGACGACGTTATAGCCACATCTAGGTAAAAATATACGTTTTTGCTTGCATGGCAGTAAGTAGCTCCTCTTCTGTTATCTGTGTGATATGCATACAGAAATACTTGTTCTAATGTGTACCGCAGCCAAAATCACGGCAACGAAGGTACATATTGGGCCAATTTCATTTGGCTTCCGAACAATAAGACAAAAAATTATTTCTAGGAAGCGGCAGAAATTTAATCACAATTATTGTATCCTGGCCAGCGACGCGGGTATACCAAGCTTGGAATAGAGGGAAAATCTGATGATCAGCTCTGGATTTTGTCCTTAATCAGAGAAGAAAGACTGAGGAGCATGGATAAAAAAAAAACGGAATCCGAATAAAGTAACGCATTTGGTACTGCGAAGTTATACGCACTGCTAATGAACTTGCAGTGGATGAGGAGCAACGGGCGATGTACAGAAGAAATGCTCTTCACCTCCAAGATTCAAGGAAAGGACGTTACGTAGTACCCAGCAGGATCTGTAAGATATTCAAGTAAATTATTACTACTAATTGGAGTCTCGAATTCCTCCTATTTCAACCCTGTCGCTGAACAGGTGTATTGTTTTATATCTTATCCTTCAGATGGCGACGCAGAGAGACCAACTATGTATACAATAATTATTAAGCAACTAACCAAGAGACAATTATTATTGTAGTTGATATATAAAAACTAGAGCACTCTGAGGGAGCATACCTCCACCAAGCAAAGCAACGTTAAAGAGGCAAGGGGGACCCCTCGATGGATGTCATCTGCCCGTGAAGTAGCCACCGGCTTCTGCAATCAATTCATGGGCGTGGGCCCAGCAACACGTCCGCCTCTGGATCGGGCTCTTACAAGAAGAATTCGGGCTCTTAAGAGAAAAATTCGTATGCTGCCTCTGGACCAGGACCAGGAGTTCTTCACCCTCAGCAAGTAGGAGCCTCAATCCGAGCCTCAAGTAACTCCTCTGCCGCGGGTACTGACGGACTGATACACCTACAAATCAAGCATCATGGTCCCCACGGTCTCCTATTCCTGACCACTCTCTTCAATCTCTTCCTGACACATGCTAACCTGCAGAGCTTCTGGAAGGCAGTCAACATTATCTCCATCCCTAAACTTGGCAAACCACTCTCCGACCGTAAATCCTACCGTCCGATATCCCTGCTGTGTCCGGCGGTGAAGATCCAAGAGGTGTCAGACTACCAACATGGGTTCCACTCTACGCAGGAGACCAACTCAGTACTTCTTCCCTTAGTCCAATACATAGTACAAGGGTTCAACCAATATAAGAACCCTACTCGGTCGATAGTTTTAACAGTGGATTTCTCCAAGGCCTTTGATATGGTCTCCCACCACCACTTGCTATCCAAGATTACGCGCTCAGGGCTACCTAATAACCTGATTAGGTGGATCTCCGCCTACCTACAAGGGCGCCACGCCTCCTGCCTATTGGCGGGTAAAAAGTCGCCTTTCCGCCCCATGCACGCGGGTGTTCCCCATGCTTCGGTGATGTCGCCGCTCCTCTATAATTATTACGCCAGTGACTTTTCCCAGGTTGGTGACGTTACCTTCTCGTACGCAGACGACTTTACCATCCTACCCTAGGATATTAGCGGTCCGGAGGCAGCGAGAAGCCTGTCATAACATGGTTCGACAAGCGAGACTTGAGCCGGAAAGAGAGCCTTGACAGTCTCTCACTCTAAACCATTCCACACTGTTTACGTCTGACTATCATCAATCCAAGACAGACCCAGCAATCAAGATGGGTGCGTTGGACCTCACCCTAGAGCACAACCCAAAATCTTGGGCGTGGTGTTTGACCCACTCTTTACTTTTGCTGCTCACGCGAATTATGTTCGCGACAGATGCTGCTCCCGCGTACGGATTCTCACCGCGCTGGCCGGCACAAGTGGGGACAACAGAAAGAGACTTTATTACAGACCTATCGGGCCCTCGTCAGAAGAGTCATGCTCTACGCTGCCACGGTTTGGTTTCTTAACGTTTTAAGAACCGTCGTGAGTAAGCGGCAGACGTTATAAAATACAACCCTTCGCATAGTCACTGGATCCCACCGCATGGCTTCTGAGCATCACCTCCACCAAGAGACCTCAGCCCTATCAGTTGGAGACAGTCTGGGGTTACTGTCAACACAGTATCTCCTCAGTGCATCGCGGGTGCATAATACTGCCCACGGTACTATCACGGCCCCCTTCGGCCCACGCCGTATACGACACACTCTGCAATTAAAGTTTGAAGCAGACATTGCTCCCCTTCTTACAGATGGGATTCTCCCTCCCGAGCGATACCGCACTGCCCTAAGTGCATTGCATACCTCTGCTGTTGCAACTGCAGCAGCTGCATATCCCCCAGCAGGGTACTGGGCTATCAATCACCTCCTCTCTGTGCCGATGAGTCTCTACTCTCCAGACATTTGCGATCTACCCTCTCCCAGCTACGCTATGGCCACTGTTCAGACTTAGTGGATTATAAGTTCCGATTGGGACGGATCGATGATCCCTCTTGTTAACTCTGCGGACTGGGCGAACAGTCTTTTCGTCACATCTACTCGTGTCCTAGCCACCCCACTAATCTTTCGGCGAGCAGTTTCTGGCTTGACCCAATTGGGGCTGCGCGTTTCTTCGCTTCTCTTCCTCTCTTCGACTTTCTCCCCCTCAGCCTAGGCCCCCTCCAAAGCCTCCCCCAAGTTGGCATTGGGGGACCTTAACTATGGTAACAAACAACAACAACGAAAACAAAGCAACGCTAACGAAAAATTACAATTGGTTCTGAAACTATAATTTCCTTTCCAACAGCACCAAAATTTGGTGATATGTGCTTTTTGATGGTAATAACAGCTTCTGTAATTTCTTGAAGATTCGTTAATAATATTTCGAGTTATGTTGCTGACAAACATTAGTCAAACACACAAACAGATCAACCGATTATCGTCAAAATGTGATCATTTACTCTTCATTATATATCTAACAGCTCCTGTAAGTTTCATAAAAATTCGTTCATAGCATTTGAGTTAATTTGCTAACAAACGTAAAATCAAACACAAAGACAAAAAAAAAACAAATCGTCATAAAAATTTTATTTTAACATTCTGTGACATAGCTACCTAACAACTCATGTAAATTTCATATGAATCTGTTCATAATTTTTTTAGTTATGTTGCTACAAACATAAAACTAAACACAGAGACAAACAAACGAACCTACAGATCATCACAAAAATTTGATCACTTATACTTCAATATATACTACCCAACAAAGCATGCAAATTTCATAAAAATGCGTCCATAACTGTTGGAGTTATGCCTGTTATGGTACTAAGAAAAATAAAGGCAGGCAAACAAACGGTTGAACGGATCTTCACCAAAAGTTAATCGTCTGTTATGTTACTCTTAATGTGCCCAACAATCCCTAAAACTTTCGAAGGGAACAGTCCGTATTTTTTTTAGTTATCTTGGTTACAAATAAACAGACAGCCAAACAGTCAGACAAATTAGACAAAAACATTTAACAGCCTTGGCGGAGGTACATATATCAACACACGGAGGTGATTATAATATTTTCATTCACGGTATATACATACATATATTGGTATTTAGTATAGTATTTTAACCATTCCTGCGAACAACGTTGAGAATAGATTCATCTCCAGCATACTGTTCATGGCGCGTTTTACTTTAAGTGTAGCTATTTCGGTGTTGTTTTGTACAGTATTTCAAAAAGTAGTTAAATATACATTCCTTGATTTAGTCTTAAGCGTTCATATTATTGGAAGTGCCCAAAAACGTAATGACCTTAAGCTCCTCAACACCAAGCTTTAAAAATGTTTTTGAGAAATATTACAGTAAATGCAAACACAAAAAAAAGTCTAATTACCATAACCAAATGCTTCAACCTTACACGTTTGGTTGTGAGGACTAAAGAAGATACGTCCTCGCACTAAGTATGGTACCCGTAACTGCGGTATGTCTCTTAATCCTTGAAATAAAATTGTCTCTGGTTGAGTAACTAGAAAATTTTCTCGGTGCACAATNTAATACGCAAAAGTATCCTCTCTTGTCCTCACAGCCAGTAGTGTTGGGTTGCAGCATTTGGCTACATCAAATGAAGCTTTCGCTGCGCTACAGTGAGACCTGACATACGGTAATCATTCATGGGAAAGTAAATAATTGATGCGAAACTTAGAAAACAACCCATCTCCAAGCCCGAATTGCTGTGCACTGAGGATTTGCCTCACTTTCTGATTATACTTAACTCTGTCCTGCCCGGAGTCTCTCATAGAAAACGTTTCCTGTAATGTTATTACTGCGAAACAAAATAAGGTTTCTGAAGCCGTACTGGGTTAGAGAAGCACGTGCAACAACACCAACATTCGTGATAGCCACTTCACTTACGATAGCAGCGTGCAAGTTGGTGCATTTTCAATACTGTCGTACACTCAAGCTGAAGGAGTTCTATTGAAAGTAAACGATCACTTTCACATCGAGCTGCAGCTGCGATTTATGCTTACAAGCGATGCGCACCACCGGGCATTTCTCATAATGTCATACACTCGAATATAGTTCTTTCTACTGAAACAATTAATAATTTTCAGTCTAATATGACGTCGCATTATTCACGCTCTCCCGTCAACGCGTTTCCTAGAAAGGCTGCCCGTCCTCCGAGCTTTGGTTTTTTTTTCAGGAAATTCCCTTTACGGCACAAGGACGGACCCTGCAAGCTTTGAGGCGGCACCATGGGCTCTATTTATCATCTGAATTTCCATCAAAACATTTCACTTCGCTTGCTTATCAACAAATAAAGTCTTTCTCCGAACTCGATTCACGTTCCCTCAGTGCTGAGCTAAACATAGAGCGCCTGAGAGGAATTCTTGTAAAGGCATTGGGGAGGAATGGAGGAGACGGCATCTCTGTGAAGGTATTGGAGAGGTATGGCAGAGACAGCACCTCTGCACATGTACCTACGCACTCAATTTATTGGAGAGGTATGGCAGAGACAGCACCTCTTCACATGTACCTACGCACTCAATTTATTGGACAGGTATGGCAGAGACAGCACCTCTGCACATGTACCTACGCACTCAGTTTATTGGAGAGGTATGGCAGAGACAGCACATCTGCACATATATGTACCTACGCACTCAAAAAAATCCTGGCTTTTGAGAACGTGCTCTAAGCTCTAGAACACGCTGTCGCCGTGCTGTATGAGAACGCTTAAGCGTGCATTGAACCTACTACACGGCAAAACATGCTGAACCGGCACGCGTTCGACTTTCTGGGATTTTCGCGCTTGCACGCCAAGCGCGAGGCGTGTTCTACGCCCTTACGCGTGCAATCGTCGGAGAAAATGCCTAGTTGTGTTGCAGTCAGAGAGGACTAGTGATTTTTCGGGTTGAATTTCTAGTGACATGTTGTTTGCTTACATACTCCAGACACCCCGCATAAGTAGGTATAGATGTCATGGGCAACTAACTGCATCTTTTTTTTTTAACTGCTTAGCACGTACGCGCATCCAGAGAGGCGCCAGCACTCACTACCCAATGCACGCGTCCGATTTGAGGTTCTAGTGCATGCGTTTGCGTGCTGATTTTGGGACAAGCTTTCGGCACGCATTAACGTGTATTTTCAGCACGCCTGGCTTCTTTCTGCAGTGCGAAGCATGACAGGGACAACACCTCTGCACATGTACTGACGAGGTATGACAGGGATAACACCACTGCACATGTACTGAGGAATTATAATAGGGATAACACCTCTGCATATGAACTGACGAGGTATGACAGTGACAAGACTTCTGCACATGTACTGACGAGGTATGACAGNGACAACACCTCTGCACATGTACTGACGAGGTATGACAGGGATAACACCTCTGCACATGTACTGACGAGGTATGACAGGGATAACACCTCTGCACATGTACTGACGAGGCATGACAGGGACAGCACCTCTGCACATGTACTGACGAGGTATGACAGGGATAACACCTCTGCACATGTACTGACGAGGCATGACAGGCACAACACCTCTGCACATGTACTGACGAGGTATGACAGGGATAACACCTCTGCACGTGTACTGATGAGGTATGACAGGGATAACACCTCTGCACGTGTACTGAGGAGGTATGACAGACACAGCATCTCTGCACATATTTAAAAATGTATGGAGAGACACAACCCAGGACCTGTCCCAAGTGCCTTTCTCTCGGGGGCTGCTGCATCTGGCCGCAGTTGTTGCTGATGAAGTTAATTTGTAGAGTTAGGTAGGTCCTCAATACTTCCTCATCTCTTCCGTGAGGTGAGCTGCAGAAGCGACTCATCCCATGCGACTCCCATCTTCTCCCGTGTGGACAGCCAGGGAGGGATCTTCCGTACGGGTGTTTCATTCTTTTGTCTTCTCATTTCTTTTTTCGTCTCTTTGCGCTGTGCTGCGCGGGTATAGGAACAATGCCCCGGTAGGGAAGAAGCCCCGGAGGAAAAAAGCCACCCGGAAGAAAGCCACGCGACAAAAAACCCCGGAGGAAAAAAAACGCCTATCACCTAATGTACATTTAGCACCCGTACTTAGTTATTTTGAAGCAAGTTCTATTGAAATAAGTTGAATTATATTGTACTATATACCTACCCTAACCTAACGAAACCAACCCCTAACCTAGTTCAGCTTTTTCTAATTGAACGCAGCCTAATCTAACAACATCTAATTAAACCCTACGTCTCTGACATAACATTACCTAACTTCTTTCAACTTAACCTAATCTAACTTCACCTAACCTGACCTCAGCTAACTTGACCTGAACCGTTTTTACAACTAAGATTTAGACAAAACTAGGCCTCGCCCACCTATCCTTGCCTAATGATTTGAATCCCTGTATAATTACCTAACTTTTCGTACCCAAGCAATTTTTGTGCGATGGGCCCAGGAAGCAAAGAGTGTAACGGGAGGACTCAATGGGGCTAAAATAAAACAGCTTTGACAGCATGTAGCTAAATGACGTCACACTGACGAGTAGAAGTTTTTTAGGGTCGGATCTCAGGCCTTCATAAGTTGCGTTCTTTATTCTAACCAAAATACCAAAATGTAAGCAGTGTTAGGACACCAGCGATTGGGTCGTCAAAGCCAAGCACACTTCCCATAACTTGTCTGAAACTGCAGATATGTGCGTTGGCTTCGACCCGTTTATTCACGTTTCGGGCATTAACTCAAAAATTGATCACCTGTGAAACTGTAACGAACTCAGTCTTACTTCGTAAAATGGAAATTTCTGTCGATTCAACATAATCCAGTTGTCTCTAAGAGCTGCAACGCATTCAAAGTGACAAAGCCAAAGTTCCTGTCTGCAGGTCCGGACAAGTTAAGTGAAGTGTGCTTGGCTTTGACGACCCAATCGAAGGCGTCCTTATATGCTTGACACGAGAGAAACCATAAGAATTGTTATTGCTCAAACTTTCTGCACTTGACGACAATCATGTTACTGTGTTTTGCGTATGGGAGCAACTCAAGTAGCTGGCTCAGTCAGGAGCGGGAGATTGCATGAATTAAGTCTAGCAAATACTGTGATATGTATAAATATGTGTTGTGAAGAGCACTGTAACTGAAAATGAAGTGTAAATGAGGCTTCAATTCAAAGGCCATACCTGCTCAGATTTTGCCTCTATTGTTGTGAAAGTATCCACCAGGATCCAGTGCAATTTTCTATTGATAAGTGTTTACAGTTCAATTAGTATGTATTCTCTTCATTTATTCATTTGTTTATGAGAAGAAATTCGTAATTAACAACGATTTTTCTGGCAAAATTCGTTACTATAGTCCTAGGTTACTCAGCCGGAGCCTTCGTCGATGGTGACGTCATTGATGACGTCATTTTATTTTGCTCGTTGCTCGTGAGTCCTCCCGGTACTTTCTTTGCATTCTGGAAAGACTAGTAGACCCGTGCGTGAAAAAATTCACGCAACAATAGACACATAAATTTGCTTCATATAGGCCGGTGCGGAATCTTCTCGTTTTTGACTTGCTTCTTCTTCATCACAAGAAATTTTTGATTACATTTCTTCATTGAATGTACTTTCCTTACTAAAATACATATAAAGGAA
>LQNS02000140.1:310743-323932 GCA_001587735.2 Parhyale hawaiensis
CCGTCCTACCCGTCCTATCCGTCCTACCCGTCCTATCTGCCCTACCCGTCCTATCCGTCACAACGCACACATATAGAAACGCGTTCGTCAGACCTCTGGGGTACCCCACCGTTCATACGTGTTATGAAGTACAATCACTTAACTTACACAGATAAATTATCCATTCAATGTCAAATCCTATTCAAACAAACTGCAGAGACGGCGCTGTTTGGGGCAACGAAAGTTTCTTATGCGCTGCGAAGAAGCTGCAGCTCCTTGAACGAAGTTCTAGAGTATGCCAGGCAAGTTTCAAAACGTGTGTTCTTCGATCCAAGCTCATTCAAATTCGACGATTTTCCACAGGACTATTGTTGATGTTATTATTTTGGTTTCCCTCCTGTAACAACAAAATTTTCCCTATAAGAGCTATGCAAATAAAATAACTTCCGCGTTCCTATTAAATGCTTGACTGATTGATGCTTGATTTTGTTATAAGGAATTCAATATTACTTTCAAATTGACATATTTAGCATATGATCTTTTTTACGTCAACACAGAAAGCAAGATTGCTTACTTATTTCTTCCTCTAAAAAACAATGATATTTGTTTATAACTGAATTTGGAGCTCGTGACATTATTTCAATATTTCAATTCGATTGAATTTAATTGCTCAAATCTCTACAGTCTTCCTTCAGAGGAACTGGCCCTCATCCGCAGCTGAATTCTCTTGTTCATGAAGCTGTCGTTGTACAGTAGTTATCATATCGCACAACGTAATGAAACCATGAATTATACCTGCAACCTTTCATAAACATATCTTTTCTTTAAATAATTTTTAACATTTCATTTGCTTTAGCTATGTAGCGCTTGCTGGATAGCCGTGTTAATGCTGTTGTGATGAGATGATCCGAACGTTGCTTTAGCGTTAGCAGTTACGTGAAAGTAAAGGGAATCCAAACTGATCCCTATATGTTTAAAATTTGTTTTTTTTTTAATTCAATTGGCCATGATACGACCGTTTCCTTGGAGTTTTTCACTAGAACGCAGCCCACAGCTCCCAATTACTTGTGATTTCTTACGTGATCTTGACAACATCTAACACTCAACTGACTCATTTCCAAGCTACACCCCTATCCTACAAAGGGAGGCGTTTTCTTACACGTCTTCCCCAAAGACCGCCTATACTCTTCCCCATGTTCACAAATTTACCCTCTGAGTGGTCCAGCTACACCCTCGTGGTTGTCCTTCCCTTCGTGATTGGTGAAATTCTCTTACTCGCCATTAACGGTCACTCTGAAACCAGCCAATGTACGTTCGCTTCGTTAATAATCTGTCATTAATCTACATGACATTTTGTAAAACCAGATGCCCCACCAGAGCCAGCGAGTTACTTAAAATTTTGCTGCGTTATGTTCTTTTCTATCACAGGATGTTTACATGACCACTGACTTGACTATCAGTTTTATGCCTATAACAACAACACACGTACCACAGGACATTTAGTTTTCTGCCTATAAAAGCACATAACAGATTCAACGCATAGCTTCACTCCCAGCAATCCCACAAGTATCCTTGTTCTCTTGGAACAACGCAAAACTCGATACAAACCTATTGCTGTTCCTACACACTTATTCACGTATCTGTTCACAGGTAGATCTCATACAACTGCCTACGTTTTCTTTGCCTGCCTTGCTGCGAAACGATTTGCTGCTCAGGCCTATTCTCTATTCGTCTTGCCGACCGCGTTTTATTGCTTGTACATCCTGGGTCACCATCCTCACATTACATGGCCGACCGAGCTTGCCAGCTATCCTGTTTCCCGTACATTTCTTAATGAATTTATGGCTGAAATATCATCTAATGAATGTCTATTAGTCACACTAGTCAATCTAATTTTGTTACTAGATGTTGACGCTGTTATTCCGAGCATCTTTAATTATTTGCCGGATGGATCACTGGTCTAGCAAAGATAGTTCTGTACCTACTTTCCAATCGGAAATTTATCAGAGTTTATCCGATGTTATCCAATACCGCTTACTATTTATTCATAGGCAGCCGATAAATGCCTATAAATTTTCGATTGGGTATTGTTGGCGGCGTGGTAATCTCTAGGTCCCCGGATCGAATCCTGACTCGATTCTTTGTATTTAATTATACATGATGCATAGAATTAACATATGATGCGAGTTCCTAACTGTAGGAAGCACACGTTGCGCAGTTAATGGCACCACAAATCGGCTTGTGAATGATCTTCAAGACAAACTCATAAAGCAACAGGCCATCAGGAAATTTATGGTAAACAGCCGATATTATCTAATGATTTCTTGTACAGACATCGGCTGTTGCCCATAATTTCCTTATTGGCCTGGAGCTAAAGTGCAGATTATGCACTAGCGGACTTACATCGCAAATAATTACGTCATTTGTGCTCGCTCTCTCTCTAAGTTACAGAGAAGTCTTAAACCTAAATACGAGAGAACACAGACCTATCTTCAAGTTTCTACAAAAGCGATGCACTGTTCCGATGCGTTCAGTGGAAGATAATCAGAGCCTGTGTGAATAAGCTAAGCCACTCAGTAGGGAGATGAAGGGCAGGCGGGCGGGCAGAAACAGGTATTGATCAGTGACCCTCTAAAGTCGGTCTCATATGAAGCCTACATCTGAGCTGCTGCTTAGTTAGCCAATTAGAGGGCAGACCGGGCGAGGCTTTACTCTCCTAATTAATGAACGTCATGCCTGGCTCATGCTACGCAGCAGACTGTGAGGTAACCTCAGCCGGGCAATGAAAGCGCGTGGTTAGAACACAAGTCACCTGCCTGCCCGCCTGCTGCCTGCCTGCCATGTGCGTCACGCTTTCCAGTCCGAAGTAGACAGCGCATATACATGCATATGTATGTCCGAGCGCAACAGGGGACGGTTCTTGAGCCGTTCAAATGGCGGGGAAAGTTGATTGGGAATTGTCTATAAGAACAGGAATTACAAACCTAACTCGTGTAGAGTCCAGGTCATGGGTAGTAAGTGCAGTCAAACGAGAAAGTTTCGCTAGTGCAATTAGATAGAGACACCAATTCCCAATCGGAAATATATAGGCATTTACTGGGTGCCTATAAGTAAATAGCAAGCGGTATTGGATAACATCGGATAAACTCCTATAAATTTCGGATTGGAAAGTAGCTACAGCACTCTCTTTGCCAGACCAGTGGTCCATCCAGCAAATTCATGCAACTCACCAGGACCTGTGCAAATGCCAAACACCAGAATTTTCAGTCTTATGCCGTGGCCACACTAGACTTTCATAGGAACAACATGATGCCAAGATGAGCGCCTCGCATGTCGTCCATGCCACCGTATCTATGCTACCGAGTTTAAATATATTTTAAAGGGACGAGCAAGTTGCTCATCCTCGCTTCCACTTTCTTTTTTAAATTGCTTTGTGGCCTCGGTATTATTGATGTCCGGACCAAGAAGCTTTAATAGAGAGGAGGGACCCCTGCCGCCTTAAGTTAGACCAGCTAGCGTTCCGACCTTTCTGATGTGGCTGTGACGCGATGTATTGTAATAGTATTATTGTATGAATACCTTTCTACGGGGAGAATCAGAGCAGCTATGAAAGTAAGTGTCTCTGGCACCCGGCGACTGCAACGAACGAAAACACAATAATCTCATTGGTAGAAGTGACATGAGAGAAACAAACTGATGTACTAATATGCGATTGGTGCATACGGCGACTGGCCGCAGCCACACCGGAAAGCCACACAGGAAACTTGAGCTTCACGGACGAGGCTCCTGGCTCCCTCCTTTCTATTCAACCTCCTTGGTCGCAGCTTAGAGCAGAACACAGCTATTCCCGAGACCGTATCTATGATGCCCTTTTTTACCTTATCTAGAACCGATAGCGTAACGTGCAGACGGAAAAGTGTAGTACACGTTTGTATGGATGGATAAGTGTATGAATGAAGTAACAAGCAGAATAATAACGTGAATAACTGTACACGGAAGCGCATGTCTGGAAGTTCATGACAACCCCTTGATTAATGCGTCTGTAAATGTACCCGTACATTAATGCAAAACATGAATTATTTCGCGCAGTTTACATACTGTTAGGAATATTTAGTACACTAATACATGCATGCTCTTCAACCCTAAAGTGTACTAATATTTTACTGAATTCCCTATGGCAATTGTCTGCTCACTTTACAGTAAACACTGTCCCTGTGATATCAATTTAAACTGAAATATCTATCTTTTGAGCATTGCAACGGCAGGTCCTGGCTACATTCACAAGCCTTTTGTGAATTGCAGGATGGCTGCCAACATTTCAGTATTAGTAATATCAGATGGCCAACTCTAGTTCAAAGCATCCCAAATATGCTGATACGCAACTGTACGGTTCCTCAATTTAGTGGCCACGGCCTGCCACTGACGCAGTGACAATCAGCAGACACAGTCGTGTAGGGTCACCGCCCAGGTGTGTTCGCATGGAACTGGCTAGACCTTCTAATTTAAATGAATAGCGTAGACTATAGTTCACTCTACGGTTATTATCACCCGCAAACGAAGTGAGAGGGGTGATAATGTTTTCGTTGAAGATGTAAGTATATATATATATATATTCGTATATATGTCTGTCCACCCAATTGTAGGTCGAATCAGTTGAGCAATCTTCATAATTTTTTGTATGGAGTTTGGTGGGTTGACCTAGATGTGACACATGCTAAAAAAGCTAGGCCTACCTGGCCATCAAAAATGACGGCTTCAAATTTTCTCCACCGCGGCGAATTTACCTCCACAGCGGCAGATCGTCGAGGCGTTCGATTTTTCCTGTGTTGTTATTATAAGGAATAAAAGTTCCACAACAACGGCGATCTAACAGAGAAGAAGCAGGGGACGTAATTATGACGATAGAAACGGGGTACCCATGCACGAAGGTGTTCCCACTCCGGATGTGACCCATGCCAAAAAACTAGAATTAGCTGGCCATCAGAAACGACGGCGATAAAATTTGCTTCCTCCCCGGGTTATGGTATTACGCCCCGAGGCGTTCTAATGGTATAATTACTTTCAATACTAGAAAATACACCTTTGTATTTCGGACCAGGACTTTCTATATCACAGTTTACAATAAAGATGAACAGGGTAACTGCACTATTCAATATTTGTGTATTTTCCAGTAGAGAATACAATAAGTTCAGTGTATATTTACCCAAAATGCAATCTATTTAGTTCTGATCGCATTATATACAACACTTTGAACCATTAATTGTTAGCCTACACTGACCGTCAGGCAGTATAGGTAATGCCAATATGTCTGCTCTACATATAGACATTGCAGCTATATCTTGCACATGTAAAGAGTTTAAAACCTAACGTTCAGAAAATGTTAATCGGGACAATCTGTTTTGTTATTGATGACTAGTGGACCAAGTCGTCAGAAACAGCGGTAAATGATTGTAACTGACACCGTCTGTCTCATAACTGACGCTCGTGGTGACCTTTCTTCTGTGAAGAATGCATAGCGCCAGGCTGACTTTCAGTTTGCAGTGGCGAAGGCTTTGTTGCTGCTAATTTCAAGCATACAGAACCTGAGCATGACCAGCATGCTGGCCTTGTTGTAAAAAGTAGGGCCAAATACCATGTTCAGTTTATCGTAATTGAAGAACTGTCTACATGTTCTGCTTACAATTTCTAACTAGTGTGCACATGAGCTAACATACATACTTTCGGTTGTTTATTCTGTTAATTCGATGTCGCACAGTAATGCTACTCCCGTCTTTTAGCCTCCCAGTAGCAAACATCATATGCATATTAAGGGTAAACTCATTGCACACTTCATACCAAATTATTATACAGCATTGTACTTTCGTACTAACAGAGTGGATCATTGTTCGAATTAAGATATCTACCCAGTCAATAATGGTAGCAGTTGTCTGTGCTTGCTGTAGTAAAATGAACTAGATCTGTGCGGCTGAGAACAAGCGGTGGCCATTTTTGTGAAATAGCAACAATTTAACTGTACTATAATACTAGGCAAGGACCAAATAAAAGTGTCATTATGGACCAAAAATGGGAATTAACAACAGATGAAGAGACCGCCATTTTCTCAGCATTTTCTCAACTGGAAACATCAAAGATTTTGAGTGAGAAGAAGTCATGGACTTGTGAGGAAATTTGTGGAGTCTTCTGGTGTCCACTCGAGAGCTGATCAGGCCACTTCCAGGAGAATAATTTCCAGGCGTTCCATGTCGCGCGTAACGAGAGAAGTTGTGAAGGACTCGGGTCTGACTGGTCCACAAGTGTTCGAGGAAAATATTTCGAAATCAACGGGGAATCGAATCCTCAATCAAAGAATCAAGAACGCAAAACCTGTTATAAAGCCTCTTCACAGGACTGTTCCCTAGTAAAATAGATTCGAATGGGCATAAGACGCTTGAGGCTATAAATTTTTTTAAAAGTTCAAGTTCACTGACGAATGACGTGCTACTCTAGCTAGACGAACTAAATGGGTGAAGGTTGTGCTGCAGTTAGCGAACGTCATCTTTATCGTTTGAGAACTGGAAATGATTTCTATGATTAAAATGGCATCTTTATGCATTACAAAGTTCATTTCGGCAGCCTCCAATTTACCCCAGCCCTCGCCTATCTAAGCTTCAAACTTCACCAAGCCATGGGTTGCGTACGACTATACATTAAAAATCGTATGCAGAACAGGCCATTTCAATTTCGATGTTTTGGCGTTCACATCAGCTTCTTGCACCTTACGCGTCGTAAACAACACTTGGCGAGGCTCTATGAGGCTCCAAGCCTCTGCATATCAACCAAAGATTATGCAAATAAGATGGCGCTGTGCGCTGTCAACAGACCTTCCTTTAGGCGAGCCTCCTTCTCCTTCCTAACTGATGCTCATTTCCTAGGCTAAATATACCAGCGAGCTGATACACTAGGAAGCAAAGGTTGACTCGTCTGCAGACCTCTGCTGCCACCGAAATGCCACGCAAAGGTCGGATGTGGTGCATGGGGCTGCTGGATTATACCGGGTCTATATTGTCTTCCTTTGGTCAGGTTGCCTTGCACAACTGAACGCCGCAAGAAAAATAGTAAAAGGCTGTTTGAGTATATGAGCTGTCATCAGTCTATTTGGGAAGAGATTGTAAGTTAACACACGAGCTCCTCCCCAAACCCACACACACCCATCCAAAAGAAAAATGAGTTACCGTGAGTACAATTTCTCCTCATTCCCTGAAGTCGAAGCCTCAACTGGATTGCAGAGTGAGTGCAATGGCTGGATGATTATCATACTCTAATGAACTTTAATTTTTCAACGCAAAAACTAACAACAGCACTCATTTGAGTCTTATAATGTACCATCATTGCGTGTGAACAGTGCCTGATAGAATGATAGTTGCTAAAAAAAGTTGAACTACTTTTGTTATAAAGACACGAATGTATCGAAATGGTATCAAAGAATGTAACTGTTACCGTAAATACTTTGTTTTTCTGGTAGCATTTTTACTGTTACAACTATAAGCTGGCACTGATCTTATGTCCAACTAATTTAATGAAGAACTAAAGCACTCTGAGAGCGCATACCTCCACCAAGCAAGGCAACGGTAACGAAAAATACAAATTGGTTCTGAAACTATGATTTTCTCAGTATCAACACCAAAATCTAATCAGATGTGTTTTTTGATGGTATTAACAGTTTCTCTAAATTTCTTGATGATCCGTTCATACCTTTTTCAGTTATGCTGCAAAGAAACAATATGACAAACATTAGTCAAACACACAAACAGACCAACCGATCATCACCAAGATAGAATCATTTATGTCTTTCAGCATTACTAACAATTCCTGTAATTTTCATAAAGATCTATACATAATTTTTTGAGTTCTTGTGCTAACAAGCATAAATTGGAACACAGCGACAAACGAACGAACAATCAGATCATCACAAAAATTTGATTATTTACTCTTCGTAATGTACCAAACAACTCATGTAAATTTAATGAAATCCGTTCATAACTTTTTGAGTTATCTTGTTGACTGACGTACAGACAAACACGACAGAAACATAACCGCCGTGGCGGAGGTAATAATCCTTACGTGAGTAAAATATCCTTCGTTGCGAATCCGATCTGAACTGTTATCATATAGGCGATATTTTTCGAATCTTGGTATTGGTAATTGATGGAATATTCACTCGAAAGTGAGATCGATTGCAAACCATGGAGAAGTCTGACTCTAGAAAAAAAATCATTTGAGTCTTTCGTCAATCGTTGAGCAATGTCTCGACCAAATGTCCTAAAACAAATTTTTATGACAAAATAGACATTCTCTGTATTACTTTTTACTGTAGACTCACATACAAGAAGTAGACCCATTTTCAGGTAAAAACACGACTTGATGTCTCCTGAATAGTTGAACTCTACTACAACTTTTGGTTCTTGGGAGCAGCCTTGCAGTTCTCTTCTCGAAGAGATCCAGCTCTCAGAAATTAGGGTGTTTTACGCCTTTAGTATCAGTTAGGAGAGGTGTTAAGGCCAAATTTGCTCCCCCAGGTCGAGGAGGGACGCAATATAGAGATTATTTATGGAGCAGAGGAGAGCTCAGGCTCGCAGGCTGCTGGTGAAGAAGGGGACTTGCTGATAACTTCCGGCAGGCGCCAATTTTAGATCTGAATTTTCATCTCTCCCTCACCGGCACCAGGTAAGTCCCCCTGCGGTGACTTCATTAAGAAAAACCACTGAATTTTTGCACCAAAGTTTGAACTACAAATTAGTTATCTTCATCGCTGGCTGAAAGTGAAGAAAAGGTGAGTGTGAATAATTCCCACAGTCGCGACTTTTAAATTTAAATTTTCCATATTTCCCATGTCGAGTTCTTGAGGCCTTAGCTAGAGAAGTCGATGTTTAATTACCCAAGTGCGTCAATACCTTACAATAGAGACTGGCAATAGTCACAAAGCCTAGGAAGACCTCAGGCAAGTTGCCAGTGTGCTCTTCATTTTAACGCTTAACAATTTTCTTGAAACTGATTATTGTATTTAAAATAAATTTATTCGTGTCAGGAGACATTGCTAAATGGTTCCAACTTAGAAAATTAATGTTACTAAATGTATTAGTTAAAGCAACGGGACAGTGGTGTTCCAACGGATAATTTATGCTAAGCCCAACTAAAACACGTAAGTTCAACTACACTACAATAAAGAGGGCTTGTTGAACTTTCATTTACATGTTTCTCTTTAGTTTAAGAAACAAATTTGAAAACATCTATGATTACTCTACAAGCAAAAAAACATTATTTAGCTTAACAGATGTGTTATGAGAGCAGAAGTATGTACAAATACGTGTTTGGACGTATAAATGCCTGACTGGATCTATATCTTTGGGTTTTTGTGACAACTTCTGCCCACTAGACTTGTTAAAACTGTCTGTTACAAACACAAATACACAGACTTGTACAATGTGCATATATATATATATACTTGTGTAAAACATAATAGAGTCGAATTTTTAATGTCAGGTTAAGTCAAGAGGGGCTGATTTTGACAGGTCCAGTATACAAATTTAAGTTTCAACTTCGTTATACATATGTATATAGGTATATTATTGCCTTGAGATGGCATATTTCTAATACTGAAGAATACGATGAGAAGCACAATTATAAATTTGGTTACCCACGACGCGTTTCGCCGTACCTCGGGTCATCAGGTGGGAGGATCGAAGATGGTCGAATTTGAAGACGTTAAGTTTCACATTGGCAGACCTCGATTTCCAATAGAAGTATCTTGAGCCTGGGTTTCCTTTTTTGTATTTCACATTCAAAGCAATATATTGGAATTATTTGATACGGTTAGGAACTATCTACTCCAAAAAGTATGGTTTTTATACAGCATTGCCGATAGCAAAGCTGTGAAGGTGACAAATAATTTGGTCAAACAATGCTGCCACGGTTTGAAAGTGGAATACCTGCGTACCGACAGTACACAATACAATAACAGTTAGGAACTGATTGAAATGTAAATATTTGCAACAAGGTTCACTTAGTGCCTTGATAAAATCCAGTGGAAACAGATGCTGTATTTCAATTTGAGTAGATAAGATTAGGTAGATGTATATGTTACACTCATGTAGAATTTCATTTCCACTTTACCTAGCATGCCTAAATGGTTGCTTCCATTACAACGGGACCTAAGAATCTTGCAGCACACTTGCCATGCCTAGAGCATTATCTCTATGTTCATATAGGAAGCGCTTCTTCGCCTTGGAATAACTAAGCGTCACAATGTTTGTTTTGTGCACACTTAGAAATAACACTTTAATTGGGTGAACCTAAATGCTTGAAACATATAGTTTTCGGGTGTAAACTACTGATTTTGCTAACAAATATCCTAAACAGGACTGTTTGTTTTATTCTTCAGAAATTTAGCACTAATCCAATAAGGAAATTATCACGAACTTTCGTAACTGGTGGGAGGTAGAGACATGGGTCGAAGCGGCAGTGGCTCCGGGCATCCAAAGGCAGGGAACATCATTTGGCGAAAAAGAGAACCTGCAGAATTTCTTTAATACACTGTTTTCAATTATGTGTATTGCTTTTAATGTATATAATGAGAATAATGCATTTATTTTAATTTTATTTCTGTTTCTAAGCCTAGATGTCTTCCTTTTTCCTCACACTTCTCAGCCGTAGCAGCTATACTAAGGCTTTGTGTCAAGCAATAAAGGAATCGTCTCAGGACATCATCGGACCTCTGTAAGCCACTATCAAAGCGCTAGTAAAACGGATCGTGACTCTACAGTAATTTATATTATTATTTCAGTTACAGTGAAATCAAGTTGGAATACAGTACTGTTATGGCCCTATAGCATCTTGGAAAGTTAGTTCTAGTCGTTTGGTTGTGAAAAATAAAAATTTTAGAGAACTATTTTTGTTCCGTAAGCTAAGTGTTTTTTTTTACGCGGACGGATCTCATGCTGCAGCTCTCGGTACAGTAAGTATATATGGCGACAGCAGCCCTTGATTCTCTTGCCGTGACTTCAGTAATTCAAGAATTTCCTGGCCTCACATCTCTGCCAAGTCACGTTGCCAGAAGAGAAGCTGCTGGTCGATAGGCTCATTTCCTCCGGTCTCAGCTGCCAGGAGGGAAAGAAGTTGAAATATAGTTGTTCGTGGCTGTTAGTAAAAGAAAGCATACGAGCATTAATTGGCGGTAAAAGCTGAAATACGAGAAAAATATTGTACTCCGCGGCCATAGTGTTTTTATAATACTAGACTTCAAGACCATCATGTTATTTTGTAGAATATGCTCCACGACCATTACTTTATTTTGTACAGTTTTCAACAAAAAAAAGTTGAAGATAACAGTGTACAAAGGTATGAACTCTATTGATAGTCCTCTTTTTAGTTTCAGTTATGCTTCCCGAGTTGCCGCTCTCAAGTCGCTCCGACTGAACTGTATAATTACCGAAATTGAAATTACGGGTAGTGCTCGATACAGGCCCCTTTTATATCATGCAGTGATGTTAGTTAAGTTCTAAAGTTCCACTCCAAGATAGTCGATAAATGCATGTACTCTTCAAACAAGTGTAAAAAAATGCATCAATCCTTGAATTACTTGAAAGTAAAAATTTTAAAATTTTAAAAGAAATTCTAATACTGCTCAAAACAAAGGGGGTCTAAATATATTGAGCACTACACTAGTGAGCACGCCATTATTATCAGCACTACAAAGGGAGACTGTGTCATAACATTTGCCTCTTCTTAGATAGCTGAATGGAAGAAAATCACCATTCATTCGGTGAAACTGGTCAGAAGAAGAAAGGTACTGCCAGGAATGCTTCCGCAGTGTCCTCCAACGTAAAACATTCCAACACTTGGAAGAAGCAGTTTGGCATTATTAACTTGGTCCACCAGGAGGCGGATGTTTATATTAAAACCAGCAGCGCAGCAGGCAGAACCTCGCAGCGATGTCATATAGGAAACGGATTCAGAAGAATGCACCCTGACGTTCCGGAAATATTCTCTGGCAAGAAAGACGACATCTTGAGCTCCTTATAATAACTGCAAAGTTTATGCATTGCCAGGCTCTCTGAGTTGTTATTAAATTTACATAAGACTGTGAAACAGAAAATAAAGTCATGGAACCAATATGCGGAACCGGTGGACTTTTGATAAGTATGCTGATGTCGACGAAAATGAAATTTACCTTGTGTAATATTCTTGCAATGGAATGAAATTTCTAAAAAGAAGGAAAGAAAGAAACCAGGCAGAGACAATGTAGGAACATCAGCTGCGGACAGGCAGGTATCCCTCGGACTTGCATGGACTCCAATAACGCTAGTAACAACTGATGCACACAGTGTGTCCATTATGTGCATGTAGGAAGTTCGAAGAGCTTGGCAGCAAGGTAAAAAACTGAAGTTAATGAAAATACACATTGATTGAGCTTCACACTTCTTCAACACCCTCTTAGCCAAGGCTTATACACTTCTGTAACCATTACATCTTCTTGATAAAGCACTCAAACCACTTACAAGCAGACATACTGCAGGTTCAGCTCTGAATTCGTTCTACTATCAAGGTTCTGCCCTTTGAAAATATTGGTCACAGCAACTTTTTCGGACAAAACTCGCCAATTTCTGAAAGAAAAGCAAACGACAACGTATTGACCAACCGCCATACAGCCCTGTAACTAATTTTGGGCATTCCCTAAATTACCAAAAAACCTGCCTAGTTCTGTGAGAACAAATTCTATGGTGAGAAGCATTCCTGCCTGTGTGTACTCTGAGCGCTTTGTCAGGTGGAGAACGCGGCTCCAGAAGTGCGTAAATCTTGGAGCAGATGCGTGGAAGAAGTAATAAACTACCATGTTACCCACGCCTTTTAATTCTGCTCTAATATCTACAGCTGAAATGTAGTCCCTACCCATATAAATAAATGCATAATGGGATTCAAACTAGAGCATTAAAATACTAAGTAAACGCGTTGACGAGCAAATAAAATTTAACGTTTCGGGACGGACAAATCCCATCTTCGAAAAAATCTACAGAATCTATCTAAAATTATTGTTTATTTATCCAATCGTAGTTAGGGGAGCATAGGTGTGGTCGGGAGGAGATCTAAAAGGCAAATGAGCGGAGCTGCGTGGGGAGGCCGGATGTCAGCTCTTGTACAGTCGGCTGATGTGAGTCTACTGGTGAACTGTATGAAG
>LQNS02000140.1:325400-356209 GCA_001587735.2 Parhyale hawaiensis
GCTTGTCAACGCGTTTACTTAGTATTTTAAATGCATAATGGTCGGCTCAGAAGAGAATACACATAATTTAAGATAATAATAGAATAAGTATTTATGTTAAAAACGTTTTCCGCTTATAAAATGAACTAAAAAACATGAAAGCATTATTATTTCAGAAAAATAATCATATTGCATCTTGGATAATGCCCTCTAATATTGTGCAAAGACAGGTTGGTTTTTTGTAATATAATTTGTACGTTATTCTCCAAAAAATCAAAAACAAATAAAGCGATTTCCGTAATGACACTCACTTGCAGCTCTTGAAGATCAATCGATTTAACAAGTCAAGTAAATCTGCTCCTTAACGTTTCTTCAAAGTAAAGAAATCTGACTAGGGTAACACACTGCCAGCAATTCCAAGAAAAAGTAATGAAATTTATAAGATAATATGCCCAGAGGTCAAAGTGTCGCGCATCGCGGTCGAAGTGTTGCGCACAGCAGGTAAAGTGTTGCGCATCGCAGTCAAAGTGCTGTGCATCTCGGTAAAAGTGTTGCGCACAGCAGGTAAAGTGTTGCGCATCGCAGTCAGAGTCTCAAAGTGGAAATCATGGCGGGCAGGAAACGCCTGCATAGCAGGGAAATTGCCGACAGGATAATCCTGTTCTTGTCTTTTCATGTTTTCTCTCGCTGCACCGCTCCATGTACAGTAGTAGAAACCACATATTACGAATTTTAAATCTTAAGAATCTATCATTACATATCTTATATCAGTTTTTTCTTCTTTTACTGGTAGTGTCTTTCCATTAGCATGATTGAAGTAAAAGAGTGGATTATTCTCAGAACAGTGACACCGCACCAGAGAGTATAATATCTTCTGCTCACCATGATCACCTGATTTAGTATATGTAGATTTTTTCCGTTGAAACACAGTAACCGATAAATATATATACAGAATAAATACATAAATTATCCAATAGGCTCCAAGGGTCGAAACCAAAATCATTAACCGATCTTTCAAGCCTTTATTGATGTTTGAGACTAAAGTAAAGAAAATATGATACAAAATATCTATCCTTGTGCTGGCAATAATGAAGAACCATCAGAAAATGCAATTATTAAATACCTTGACAGCATTTTAGCAGATGGTTCACAAGTTTTTTCGACTTAAGTCAGCGCTGTTCATCATCACCAGCGCCCGAAGCGGTGATAATGTTTTCGTTGAAGATTTAAGTATACAGGAAATCCTCGTTCTAGGCCGGACTTGTTCTATGCAGTTTCGATGTACAGTAGTCTGAAAATTTTTAGTTCCAAGTCCTTGATTTTATTACCTTGGTTTTGAATTTACCGGCTTCTGCTGCAGCACTAGTGCCAACTTCCAAGAGGCGTAATGCATCCCCGTGTACCCTCTAAAAGATTCAGTTTATTAACTTTACATAAATGAAACACTGTCTGTGATGCTATGCAGTGTATATTATCATTTAAAGATTTTTTCCTCTTTTATATTTCTCAATTTGAGAATCAATAAAAATGTTGTAGTGTTCCTTCATTTTTTCAGTTATCAAAGAACACGGATATTTTTATCTATATTAACATATGTTGATAATTCGTTAAACTTTGTTATTTCACTCGTTAATTGTTCTATGTATTGAGGAGGGTAAAAATCTATAACTGTCTAGAAATCCTAAATCTCTCGAAACATCTTTCGATTCGTCGTTTTACATTGATACGAATAAACTTTGATCGTTTGTGAAAAACTAATTTATTCTTCATTGAAGCGTGTTATATGTACTGAGAGTCTACATAGAATGAGTGTTTCCCATTAAGGTGCTTATGAACCTACTGACTCCCTGTTGGTTCACGCACGGACCCCCTGTTGGTTCACGCACGGACCCCCTGTTGGTTCACGCACGGACCCCCTGTTGGTTCACGCACGGACCCCCTGTTGGTTCATGACCTTTGAAGCTTCTATAACAATATTTTATTGCTGTTATCGCATTGATGATACTGATTAATAACTCATTTCAAAGTATTGGAGAAAAAATATGTTCCATTGAACTATTACATCTTTACATCAGAATTACATCTTATGTTCTATTTTGATGTTTACTAATGATAAAAATTACTCCTTAATGTCCCTGTTTTTATCATAGAAAGCGTTGATTTTTTTTTTTTATTAATGATGATTGCAGAATAAGATTACTTTAATTCAATGTAATGCCATGTGAGGCAAATCTAAAACAGATTCATGAGAGTAATATGTGAAGAATTACTACACGTGATTAACAGTGACATCACGTTTGGAATTATATACATGCTTGGGGTCATTTATTATGTTTTGATTCAACAATATTAATTAAATGACATTACGCTTGACGCAATAAACATCTGCAGAAACATACTGCATTGATTCAGTATTGATTCAGAAGTCAATGCAATTTTAATGGCAGAGGGATCCGCGTGTTTCAAGCAGTTTTCACGCGGGTCCGTAGAAAACTGAAGTTAGGGAATCACTGCACTAGGCCATGTTGCCACAAGCTCCGCTGTAACACCGTTTCACTCATAAATAAAGGGTGAATGCCACGCAATCTCAGCGGAATAAGCAGGAACCTCATTCTTTAATACTGCTTTTGGAACTTTAATTTGGCTTGATTTTTAGGATAAAAATGTGAAAAACTGCCAATTGACGGCAAACATATATCATCCATGGGCTATATATATTCTCTTCATTTTCGTACATCAATTAATAGATCACAATGCTTGCAAGCAAATTAAGGCAATATTTATTAGCAAATGAGGATTTTACCCAGCTCATATAGCTCTGTAAATGGTGAGGGTGTCAACGGTATTACCTAAGATGAGTCGCGTTGGATATGAGGTAACACACGTGACACGGACAGTCTGATTGCAACACGCCTCAGGTTTTGTTCAACTCCACTGTACTAGATCAAAGCCACTTCATTACGGCACGGATCTCTGGTCTATACCGAGGACTTCCTGTATATATATATATATATTTATATTTCGAATTTACTTAATAGAGGTTCAACCGTTTTTAAAATCGCATTAATCTTGCTATAAACGCTATAATGACGACGCTAAGTAAGGCCAATGAAAGATTGACGCTAAGTATGGCCAATCAAAGATTGACGCTAAGTAATGAATAGCTAAGTAACAATGAGTTCTCGAGATTAGGCCGAGAACCTTGTAGGTTAAGTAAAGGGCAAGGACTGGTTCTGCTAATATCCTATGATATACACGGGTCTAAAACACTTTAGAACCCTAGAACACTAGCAGAACCAGACCTGCTTACCTAACCTGCAAGGTTCTCGGCCTAATCTCGAGAGCTCATGGGAAGGGCTGCTGTACTATAGTGGTAGTCGGTGGTGGTGGGTTGCAAAATCCAAAACGCGTTTTACTATCTGTGGGCGAGCGTTCAAACGTAAATTTAGTTTCCTTCAAATGAGACCAGCCAGGCGAAAATCTACGGTGTTTTAAATAGCTTCAGGCTTATTGTCAGGCTATTTAAATTGCCCAGGACGATAGACGTACCAGATTCATGGTACCTATGACGAAACGCCAGCCATCTAATTGTCCGTATAGAAAAATTGTCGGTCATCTATTAGTCCATATCGCGTTATGCGTATATAACTATATATATATATTTGTTTGTTTTTGTTTGCTTGTTTATTTGTTCGTCCACCCGAAAAACGGAGAAGAAGTTGAGCAATGTTCATAATTTTGTACAGGGAGTAAAATGGGTTGCCCTAGACGTGAAAAATGCCAAAACTCTAGAGTAAGCTGGCCATCAAAAATGACGGCGTTGAATTAGTTCCCGCCGTGAGTGACGGTCTTGCGACACGAAGTGTTCTAGTTCAATGTATACCGAGTTATCATGCATGATTAAGAAAGCTGAATGGAGCACTGCGACACATTTTCCGTTTCTAGCGTACCGCCCCCTACAGCCTTTTTTTTAAGATGTGTGGCAGGCACTTTGGCGTATTCATGCCGAAAAAAAATGTGTCTTTCAGTTACAAAGCCTTCTGATCGCTGACAACCAGCCATGACAACGTGGGGCCCTTCAAACGGCTGAAACAATTGTTACCGTAATAACTGGAAGGGGCGCTGGCTGAGAAGCCTACAACAAATGGTTCAGGGCGAACGGCTATAAAATCTCCAAAGCATGTTTTCAGAGAGCGAGAAACTAGAAATAAACTATCATA
The DNA here is from genome assembly GCA_001587735.2 of Parhyale hawaiensis. Lineage (NCBI taxonomy): Eukaryota > Metazoa > Arthropoda > Malacostraca > Amphipoda > Hyalidae > Parhyale > Parhyale hawaiensis. The sequence goes on from LQNS02000140.1 coordinate 329,600, forward strand.
TATAGAATCGCATCCCCCTCTGAAGATTAATAAGTAGCTTTGTTCCCTGCTGAAGAACATGCAAAAAACAAACTCCCGGAAAGGCAATTTCCTAATAGAAATCGGTTTTAGGCCGGCAAAAGATAAGAAATATTCCATCTTAAAGGATGCGGACTCATAGCTAGCCAATCACGAAATGCGGCTGACACCATAGAGAATATTCGATCCTGCTCAGGGGCCAATTATGACTCCGAAAGATTCCCATACAAAAACTCCAGCAGTCACGGAAGGTCACATTGACCTATTGTGTTCTGATTCATATAGCAGCAACGGTAGCGGACTTGCAAGAGATATATTATATAACCACGACTTAGAGGGTTGTGCCAATGTAAATGTGGACAGGATCACTCTTTAGAAACAGCTTTGTAACTTTGACACTAAGTTTACGGCAATTCTTTTTATTTTTTAATGTTATGATTAGTATTCACCTTCAATGAAAAAGCTCTGTTTCAAATAACACAATTGCTAAAAAGTAAAACACTGTTTGCCAAATTTACACTTCTCACCACATTCTGCACTTCTTACCGAGTAATGCACTTCATTCCCCATAATGCACTTCATTCCCAATAATGCACTTCTTACCAAATAATGCATTATTTACTTACCAATAATGCACTTCCTACCAAACAAAAACTTTTTACCAAAGACAACCTCAGGTTCGCGTTGCAATTACGTTGTTTGAAATGTTTTCTAAAAAGATCTTGGGTGTTGTAGGCCTAACTAACTTTAGACGCCTTTAATATTTGCCACTTTGAATCATAATCCACCTTGAGATAATCTATCAGTGCCTTCGATTCACGCTGGTCACTGTGACTTCATTCTCAATCTTAATCCGCTTTTAGAGTTATTTTGGTCAGCGGTAAATCGATGACAAGTGATTAAAAATCATTTTGCCACACTAATCTGCTCCGTAATGAAAATAAAAAATTTCCATTATGTAAATCCGGATTGCAGCGATACTGCAGAAACCTATTCAGCGGATAATCTAAAATCGGATTGCGATTCAGCGCTATTAATATAAGGCGTTTGTACCTCATTCGCAGTCGCCGGTTCCATGGTTAATAAATAACACCGTCCATTTATTTACAAAACCAGCTTGTATTTTTTTTTCTCTGAAAAAATAGATGTATTTCAAAACAACCACTCCAAAAATTCGAATGTCATGTAATTTCTTCTTCGAAAACTTTGCCGGTATTCTCGGTGTTTTTACTATATTAATGTAAAATATGAACGATACATTAAGGCTAAGAAAAATTATTTTCAGAACGATTAAATGAATTCGTGAATAGCAGAAAAATAATAGTGAAGAAATTTTTTTAGGTGTGTGGTGTCTCTTTCTGCCAAAACTTCATAAGCATTCTAAGTGTTGGTATTCAAATATACAGTTAAACTAAAACGCCTCGTGGCGTATGACCAGACCATCACCCGCGGTTGGGGCAAATTCAAAGTACCTAGTCATTTTTGATGAACGAGGTTAGGGCAGAGCCCCAATCCCTGAGTAGATCTTCAATAAAAACATAGCAAAAAATAGCGGTATATTGCGGTATATTGACGTAGAACAATATACCGCTGTGGAGGCAAATTCGACGCCGTCATTTCTAATGGCCAGCGAGGCCTGCTTTTTTTGGGGTGGGTCACATCCAAATCAACCCACCGACTCCCTGCAATAAAAATATGAACATTGCGTAACTCAGTCGACCAGTTTTTGGGTGGACAGATAAATATATATATTTACAGAGATACATATTTATCGGAAAATGTTCAACGAAAACTTTATTACCTCTCATTTCGTTCACGGGTGATAAATATTGACTAGACGGCCCGTGACCCTTTGCGTCGTCATCAAGATCGTCTTTGCGTTTTTTGCAAAAAAAAAAGTGTTATTCAGCTTATTCAGCTGGTCATAGACCACATGCTATTGACGATCCACTCCTTCCCGTACTGGTCGCCATACGCAGCTCCTTTGATTCTCCAATGAATATTCAACACGCAGTCCGTATGCAAATTCAATTTATATGTTACGTATTCCAGTTGTATTTCCTGTAGCACTTTCGAATTTAACGTGCATGTTCATGCAGTAGAGCTCAGTAACTCCCGTATCACAGATGCATATGAATTAGCTTGATCTTGAAAGGTCGAATTTTTTCCCAGCTGAGCACATTTCTGGAATGGTCTGAGTTACTGGCATTGGGCAAGTGAATAAACTTTTAGTTCTCTTGTGTCGACCTATAAAGTGGTCGGTATACAGGCTACGACACTCCATAAATATCAGTCTTGATCTGACTCCAGAACGATGAAAGATTGTTCAGTATAATGGACTCCAAGGCTTCCTGTAGAGGGTACGTACACCATTAACGCTTGAATTTTTTCTCGTCTTACTGCAAAGAAGCTGTGTGCAAACATGACACAAGTAAATAAATAAGCAAGCAAGGTTCACAGAGTTTTAGTAAAATACTAGTGGACCCGTGCGTGAAAAAAATTCAAGCAATAATCGATATGTTTGCTCTCTTCTTTGGCTTTCCATTTCCACATTTTCCCGCTCACACTTATTGGCAACTCTTATTGCCTGCTTTAACCCTTCTGCTTCAAGTCTTTCTTCTCACTGAGCCCCATAGGCGCTTCATCTCACCATTGATAGCACGTCTTCGTTCTTGAGACTGTAGTAGTCGCGTTCTTCTTTTACGTTCCCTATCCGCTTTCTTAATTAAACGTACATGTTCCAAAGTAAGATCTTAAGTAAAACACTGCAATAAACTTGAATGCCGCTCGAGTCAGCTTATATGCAATGTTAGTGCGCCGTATCCATAATACCGTCTTCCATACTTAACTCTCTGCTTCACTGAATTGCTCAATTTCGGCCTCTGAAGTGAAATATGCACTCTCAGAGAACGACAGTAAGCCAGAAGAAACGAAACAAGAGTCTACTGCCCAGTGCCCGTGGAATACTTGAAGAGAAAGCTACATCGTCAAATTTAATAAGAAAGACAGTAAGCTAAGAGAAATAATTATCTACTGCCTGCGAAAATCATCACCTCGTGAGTGTCCGTTGATTAAAAATTATCCAAGTTTATGCGTCGTGACCTGTGAGAAAAAAAAAACTTATAAAATCGAACTCCAGAAGCTGCATACGTACTGTCCCGATTTCAAGAAGGGTTTCAAGCAAGAAGTGCATCCAGATGAAGAGATAAGGATCCAATTTTCACCATCTTCTGCAAGCTGATCATCGATCTCTACGAAAACTTAAGTGAATTACAAAATCTGCGACCTGGCTTATTTTACGCCTATCCATTTCCTTCAAAGCGGGCACGAAAAAAATAAATACGCCAAGCGTTTTATTATATTAGGATAGATGAGCTGTTATGATAAATGTGCAGTATTTTTAGATCGTACGGAATGAACCTTTGCAATAGTAGAACTTTAGTAGCGAAGCAATGTGAACTAAAGCACGTTGAGAGCGCATACCTCCGCCAACCAGGGCACAGCAGCGAAAAATTAATGTTTGTTGTGAAACCATGATTTTCCTTATATCAACACCAAAAGCTAATCATGTGTGCCTTTTAACAGTATTGAGACCTTTTGTGATTTTTTTTATGATCCATTCATAACATTTTTAGTTATCTAGTTGACAGACTAACAAACAAACAGACAAAGAGACAGACAAACCCGACGAAAACATAACCTCCTTGGCGTAGGTAGTAATTGCATAAATTCTCCTAGAACGTATACAGTGGCTGCTGACACAGTTTTCAGTGAACAGAACTAAGCTTTGTTTTTAATAATTATAAAATTTTTAACAGCACAGGGAGAAGCAAAACAGCAGAGAAATTGTTTAAGATTTCATATTAAAAATTAAAAGGGTAAAGAATAAGAATGAAACTAGAGTCCTTTTGAAAACCCGTAACCCGCCTACCATAGCTCTACTACGAACAACACTGAAACTAGATCACTCCGTGGCGTAAGACCATCACCCTCGGAGGGGGGGGAGAGGGCACATTCAAAGCCGTCTTCTTTTATGGCCAGCTTACTTCAGAGCAGGGGTCACCAAACTACGGCCCGTCGGCCGAATCCGGCCCGCAACCTCATTCCATCCGGCCGACGGTACCTCAGTTTGCTTAATAAAACGCATTCCTACCAAAAAATCAGGGTCGCCACAGAATCTAAAATTGCAATTTACCTGCTGGGCGGCGCCGCGCCGGTCTTAACTTTTATTTGGGACGGATGGAACTCTGACGATTGAAGGCCTATGTGGATCCTCTTCTTTTGTGTATTGTTCAGTTTCTGGCTTGTGTCATATCTATCCTTCCCAGCTTATGACAGCTACTCTCACACGTGAGTTGTTCCCATGGCAAGGCTCACAAACTCTCATCTTCTCGCCCCTCAAATCTGTACTGAACAGTGCCACCCATGGGATTCAACACAATGCTAACGTTCATGAAATATTTATCTCTTTTCTTCTTGACATCCATGACACAAGTATGCCATAAGGACTCTTTGTTTGGCAGAGTTTGCTCAGTGAAGAGCACATGTGATGAGAGGTCATAGGGAAACAATATCGTATAACAATAACACTGAAACCTTGGGGTATATATAACGAAAATCTTGTCTTCATCTCCCAGCTGCCCATCAAGTGACCTACGTGGTGCATTCAAATTTTATTCGAGAGGATATGTGGTACTGTATACGAGATTTAATTTGACTAAACTTTTAGGTATATATCGTCTTTCCAAAGGTTGAATTTCTCCAGCAACATATATCAGTTTCCATTGTTTAGTAGGCTAGTTGTAGGGTATGGTGTCAGCTATTTCTTGTAGAAATCTGCAAAGGTATTTTACAACGATAGCAAGGTTAAATATTTCATGTACCAATATATGGCACATGAACAAGGCTCAGACCCAGTCGGAAATAATGGTTGTAATTATAGTAGAACAAATATGATTATGGTCGATATCTTGGTTGTTTATGATCTACCATCTACCATACCACTATGATCTACCATAGTGAACCGTAAGAAACACCAATCACGACCCTAATCGACTGCGTTCAGCGAATGATACAACTATATTCTACCAAGATCAAGTTTTTCAACTGTTGACATATGTATTATGCCCTGGATGTTTGCTTTGTTTGCTGATGATTAATTTCTTACACAAAAAATGGTATTTTATACGTGCTGGTTAAGCCTGCCGCTCAGAATGGGGAAAAGCTTTAAACTTCACGACGATGCTACAGAGCAGGAGCTTGAGCGAGTCTGTGCAGTTAACGCACGTTTATATATGTACAACTTCTTCAACTCTAACTGGTATGCAGCTATACGACACAGTTTAGAGGAAGTAAGTAGTTGATGGATGAATTCTGGCCGTACCCGTTGTCAGGGTACGTAAGGCCAAATTTAACATGGAACTTGACATTGTTTTCCAAGGAGCTAATAGGAATAATTTGTTTATGAAACTTTACAGATATAAACTGAATGAACATAAAAAAAACAGCAATATTTGATCAAAGATTGCAATACTGTTTTACAAGGGATACAACAAATAAATACAAGTGATAGGTAACTACGCTAAAGTGGTAAAGCGTTAGTAATATTCAGATACAGTACATTAAAATAAAGCCAAGGCAGTTAGCATCTATACATACCCTGCAATTTTTTGCAATTCATCGACAGTAATAAAAAAGTGAAAATGTGTACAATTTTTGCACTATATATAAATTTAAGATGTTTCGCATTCAAACTTATAGTCATACAATATTATTTTGGTCGATTATGTTGGGAAGTTTAGCCATATTATTATAATCCATGGCAACCCATCCTTCCTGCCCCCCGTTGAGCCCCTTTTCTCGAGGGGGGGGAGGGCATAGTGCCCGTTGCCCTATAAAATTTTGGGACACCTGATGATCTTTCTTCAGTAAAAAATTATAATTTTTACTAAAATCGGTGGGTTAGTCCCCTTATCGCATAAAGTCACTAAATTTTCTGAGTTCTAATTCCCCTCCAAGTTCGGAAAGATAACCGAAACTTGAAAATTTTCAGGTGTGTGTCGCAGTCACGCCAAATCCGGGCTACCGCAACCTGAAAAAAAAAGGTTACCGCAACCCGAAAAGTGGTTTTGAGAGCGGCATCTAACGACGAACGGTGTAAGCTCAAGGACAATGAAGTTCTATTTTATTCATAGGCGTACGAGCCAGGAGGGCAGGGGGGGCAACTGCCCTCCCTGAGCTCGGATGACTGCTGATATTCGGGCAAATGGCGAGGGATATTCGGGCATTTTATAAAGATATAAAAAATGCCACCTGTGTGAAGAGGTGGCAAAATTCACCGCGATATGGAACAAACAGCATCCTGACCACAAGAAGCCCGAAGTAATGTGGGCCCGCTAGTGCACTAGTTGACCGGTACTCTCCTCTCTCTGCCCTTCACGCAAACAGCGGCTTCACCCACACTTTTCGTTTTTGGCGCCTTCGCCTGAGCAATAGCGTGGCAGCAGCAAGTACGTTTCCTGCGGTTCACCATCATCCATACAGTCAACTGGGAACTGAAATGCAAGCATAACCGCAACTGGCTTGCGAGCCAAGCTACAAGCCAAGTTTGCAAGTCGATCAGGTATGCTTGCAAGGCATGGAGACTGGCTGCCAACCACATTTTTGGCTTCCAGCTCATCAAGTGGGAACCGGCCTTTACTTGTGCTAGGAAGTGCTGGTAACTTGCCAAGCAACTTCTCTAAACGGACTCAGCCCGAATATAGGTGGCAAAACGTTAACTAAAGATAGTGAAAGTTATAAAAGTTAACTAAAAGCTAGACACTACTTATAAAATGAATTACATGAAATCTTATATACGCAGTCAAACGATAGAACAGTAGGTGCGCATTTGTCTGTGTGAGCATTTGTCGTGTGCGGTTCTGTCAATATGCGCTTTTGTCCGTGTGCGGTTTTGTCGTGTGAGCATTTGCCGTGTGCGCTTCTGTCATGAAACCCCCTCTCTCACACTCTATCCGTAAGCCGGTAGCTGCACTCCGCTGCAATCGTCTTCGACTAGGCCAGCTTTTAAATTTATCTTTTGGGAGAAAAAGTGGCCAATACGAGTTCCCTGAAGAAGGGCTTCATCTATAGTCGTGTTTAATTTCAAGCACGACTGCCGGCAAATTGATGCATGTCTGAAGCGAATAAGCAGGCAAAAATAGAGCCAATATCTCTTGGTTATTGCCGAGATGTTTTTGAAAGAAGAGAAGATCGAGTCTCCGTAAGCTCAATCTCTGAGGCAGAAAAAGCTGCTCTATTTTGGGGAACTTGCAATCGATGAGACCGCAAAATATGAGGTTCAGGACTGCATGATGCTAGGTAATATTTCCCCATGTTGCTGTCTGTCGCCCCCTGGTGGTGGAAACGTTAAGCTTGTCTTGAGCTTAGTATCATTGCTTATATATTTTCTTGGTTTTATTCATTGTTAATTTAACTTGAAGGTACAATGCATGGACTTAGTACACAAGTATACAGTCAGTTAAGCGCAAAACTCATTATTTTTGTGCTTTGCAAGGCCGTTGCACACAAGAATAGACAATGCAGTATCTGAGAGCTTTGTATAATAATTGTGCTGCTTCTGTCAGTATTCTCAGCGTTGTGTCCAAGCGGATGGCTTCTTACGAGATAAAGCAAGTGGCCTTAAAATGCTGAAGTTTACAAGAATGTGCCGGCCCGAGTTCTTGCTTGATACCCACAGAGAGAGGATAAGAGACCCCAAATCCGAGCAAGGATTTCAACCATCCCTGAAAGGAAGCGTTGAAGTTATTAGGTTCAATTTGTCTGCAAGAAATTATTTTAACCATATCAAATAACCAACTTTCAAACTTTATCTGAAAATATTACACAGAATTCGTGCCAACAGTGTTCGTTATGACTCTCACTACGAATGGTTCGTACATCATCGAGGATTTAGGTTTGTCAGAAGTGCAAAAATGATGCGTCTATGTCTGTTAAATATGGCTTCCTCTATATTAAATTACTTTAAAGTATATTGTATCGAGAGTGACTGTTTTCGATAACTGTCACAAAAAACTTGCCAAGTGGAATAGCTAATACGCGAATGGTTAATACGCCATTAGAATCAAGGCGCGTCAGCAGTAAGAACGACAAATGTACACATAATATGGTGTTTTTTACTTACATATCTACACTGTAGGTTTGAAACACTCACTTGAAAACTGACAGAATCATGAAGCACGATGATAATATTCATTGCCACATTGAGTGACACGTCCTGCATGTATTTCTGGCCAAACTCTTTATTTTCTATCGATCACCCAATCAATAAAAGTAATGTCTGTCTCAACCCTACAAACAATTAGGGTCGCCTCAGAGCTAAAACCTCATTTCAGATTCTGGGCAGCGCGCCGAGGCTCCAAATGTTGCTAGGGAAGTAAAAACGACAAAGTTCATATGTTTTAAAATGCGCGAGATTTGTATCTAGAAAAGAGAATGTTTCGAGAGATACTACCAGCCGCGGCTTTCCACGCACGATTATAATACGCGAAGTCAGAGAATTAGTCGGCCTAACGTTAAGCTTGAGATATATATATATATATATATATATTAATCTGTCATATTGTATGACCGCCTACCTGATAATCTACTACAGCCGATGTCGGATTATATGTTCAAACTTAGTTACACAATACGTACTCTCCAGCTACGATAATCATGTGTAACTTGTTCCACTGACGATGTTACAGGCAAAACTATGTCCCTGCAAGCATTTGTGTTAGTTTGAGCGAGTACCGCGTGTTATCTTTCGAGATGTGCATTGTGAATATTTTGGTGCATAGCCTTAACTAACTGGAAGGTCTTACAATGTACATATGTAGATTTTATCTGCGCCATAAGTGATTTAACACTCTGAGTTGGACATGTTCTCACTTTTATTGTCTAGACATTGATTACATTATATTATTTGGAGAACAATAAAGGAATAAGAATTACCTTTTGGTGAACCTCCTTTCAACAGCATGTTTGTTTGACTCTTTTTTTTTTTCTAGCATAACTCCAAAAGTAATAAACCGATCTTTATGAAACTTACCTGAATTGTATCACTTGTCAGCTTCGGGTTGTGTTTGCAATAGGCTGATCTAACCGAACGCAACGAAGGCCAGCCCTTAAAGCCGAATCACAATTTATATTGGGTTGGAAACTCAGCGCTCTTTCCAGCCTTTTTAACGTTTTGGAATGTATTGCATTTTAAATTATCGAATTCACTTTTCACACAATTTTTTTTCAAACATTTGAAGTCTATTTTTCTTATTTATGAATGAGTACTATTAGTTAATTTTTTTTTTTTGTATTTTCAGCCCGTCAAAATGTGAAGTCACGTCGACAAAAATTAGAATTTTTACATCTCTTTTTTGCTTTCAACCAAGGTCACAAAAGCTGCTCACGATATTTGCGCTGTGTATTGAGAGGGTGCCAAAGCTGGAAGGACCGCTCGTTATTGGCATGCCAAGTTTAAAAATGGAAATTCTGACCTCAGAGGCTTACCTCATCCGATCGGCCAGTTGAGATCGATGAGCAACGATCAAACCATCTTTTGCCCGAAAATCCTCGTTAAATAACAAGGAAACTGACACAGCAAATGGAATCCTCCCTCACTGCTGTACAGAAGCATCTTCACTCGATGGGAATGGTTCAGATATATGGATCATGAGTTCCGCATGCTTAAAGTGAAAGGAACAAAAATGAACAAACCACAAGCTCCGCCGGTTTGCTTGTTCGTCACGGCTCAACTCATGGACACAAGCAACGATTTCCTTACAGACTCGTTACTGAAGACGAAAAATGGTGCCTGTACGTCAATAAATGCTATGTGTGAGCTGTATTTAATTCTGATGCACTACTGAAGGCCTGGTTGGATAAGTTTTTTTTTTTTTCGAGTTAAAGCCGGGTAGTTTTTACCGAGGTATTGAAAATCTTGTTCAACGTGGGGAAAAAGTTACAAACAGCAATGGATAATAGGTTATTGATTAGCTAGTTGTTATTTTTTATCAAACCTCTGAAAAATATTCAGTAAAAAAATACGGCAAGGACTTAGTTTTCACCCCAATACTTTTGTCCAGCGTGCATACCTCACAATTGGCGTTATTGTTCAAGTTTAAATAATAGAAAAGTGCCCAGTTTTTTAGTTTAAACTCACTCATGCTACGCTTAATGCAACCAAATGACTTGGCGGCCGTGTGAACAGACCTTTACAGCTCTATCGCAACTGAAATTTTTGTAAAATTGTAGGAGGTAATAATAATAATAATACAGTAATAATAAAATCATTTATTTCTCCAGACAATGTTTGAGAAATCACTATATAGCATTCGTCCTGTTGCAATAATTATGAGTACTAGCTGGACCCGCAAAAACATTCACGGTTTACTAGCTTTATTTTAAGTGTTTGGAAAATTTCCTGGTGCCGGTATGTTCGTTATTCGATTTTAATGTAATTAATTGCACATCTAATTTTATCGCGTTTATTTGTGCAAATCGGTAGTTGCCTTCCCAGTAGGTAGTTGTCCTTCTGGGGGTAGTTAACTTCCTAGGGGTAGTTGTTCTCCCAGTGGGTAAAGTAAAGGTAAAGTCAACTTTGACTGTACACTCACCTGGGAAACCCATGCACACTGGTTCGTGTTGCAGATATAGGCCAACTGGCCCCAGAGGAGAAAGTAGAGCCGAAGCCGACCACGTGTAGCTAAGAACTATGGCCCCGAAACGGAAGGTTCAACCACCCTCCTATTCCTGGTCAAGCAGGTGCCCCCACCCAGCTCCGCATACCAAACAATTGCCGACTCAGCACTCCGGACGCCGCAGAGACAGGCTCGTCACCAAAACTCGGGACCTTGACAACGGAAGTCAGACAGGCATGGCATGCTGTTGTCACTTGCCATAGTTTAACCTGAGCTGGTGCTTCTAACTTGAACCAGCCCGTCTGAGCTTACGTCCGTCGCTTACTCCTGTCTTTCGTTACGCAGTCCGTCTGCCGTAATCTCGCCCAACCTTTCCTATATTTTTATTTCAACACTCAACTTAATCACGAATTTATTCTGCCAGTGAAGAATTGGCATTTGTGTCTTGATAAAAACAGAAACATGACGGCACTTCTTGCATTGTTCTCCAATGTATTTGAACACCTTTTCTAAGCTCTGTTTCCCACAGTTTACATGTAATTTAGCCCTTTCTAATCTTACGCATTTAAAATTTTGTTGGCGTATTCAATTTTTCTCGTAATTTTGGGACCCGTTGATGCTGATCAATAGCCCATCATTTTTCTGCTTTGTTTAATGCGATAAAAAAAAAATAAAGCAGATTTGGTCAATTTCTTCACTCGCAGCCGGGTAATCTTCTGTTCTCAAGCTGTCATTGTATTTGCTAAGACATCGCACTGTTCTGGCGGAATTCCCACGGTAACGTCTAACGCGATGAAACAGAACAGCTGAGGTGCATAAAAATAATTATTAGAAAAACCTTGCCCTGTTGCATCCAATTGATGATCCCCTCCCCACCGTATCATAGATACCTACGTTAGCTTCATAATGCTGCCTTATTCACATTATTTTGAAGATTTTACCGACTTTTTTCCAAGCTATTTGACCGATGACAGCTGCTGAGCCTTAAAACTATTCGCTCCAATTTTCTTCTATCTATTATTGAAAAGCATAACACAAAAACGAACGACGGAGCAACGCTATTAATAGTATAGACTAGCTGAGTCCCGTGGAATTTTCATAGAACAAAAACCAAGTTTCTCAGTGATATCTGATGCACGTATCATCCTAATTTTCTCCTATCTAATGCTGAAGGAACCTCTGGAAATTCTACAAGACAGTAGCATTGTTCCTCAGTTATGATACAATCAGACCCGTATCATGCATATGAAAGTTGAAAAATATGTTCCAAGTGAGGCAATAAATCTTCTACCTTAGACCTTCGAGCAGTATAGCAGCTTACATTTGATTTCCTTCTCCTATTGATCCCTTCCTAGATCGTACCCAGGATACACAGAGGAGCCCTAATTTTCATCAATCTAATACTGATCAATAAAGCGTTACGGTCGTTGTAAGTAACTAAGTAACTAGCTAACTAACCAACGAAGGGACAGGCATACATAATTATAATATAGACTAGTGGACCCATGCGTGAAAAAATTCACGCAATAATCGATATGTTTGCTCTCTTCTCTGACTTGCCATTTCCACATTTTCCCGCTCACGCATATCAGCAGTTCATATTCCCTTCTGTAATCTTTCTGCTTCAAGTCTTTCTTGTTACTGTGTCGCACAGGCGCTTCATCTCTCTCTCTCTCTCCATTGGTATAGCACGTCTGCCGTCTTTGTTGTTGAGACTGTACTAGTCTCGTTCTTCTCATACTTTCCTCATACTCTTTCTTTATTAAACGTGCGTCTTCCAAAGTAAAATCTTGAGTAATACACTGCAATAAACTTGAATGCGACCCCAGTCAACTTATATGCAATGTGAGTGCCCGGTATCCAAGATACTGTCTTCCATATTTACATATCTGCTTTATTGAAGGTCTGAAATTTTGGCCTCTGGAGCGAAATCTGCTCTCTCAGAGAAAGACAGTAAGCTAGAATATATAATTATGCACTGCCCGTGAAATAATTGTCTACTGCCCGTCGTGAGTGCCCCGTTGATACGCTGCCGTATTTATACGTTATGATCTGAGAGAAACAAGTGATAAAATCGAACTCCAGAAGCTGCATATATATTGTTCAGATTTCTAGAAGTGTTTCAAGCAAGAAGTGCATTCAGAAAAAAGGAAAAGGGTTCAACCTTCGCCATTCTCTGCAACCTGATCATCGATCTCTACAAAATCTGCAACCTGGCCTATTTTTCGTCTATTTCCTTAAGAAATAAATAAATAAATACACGAAGCATTTTATTATATTAGGATTATGATGAATGAAGACGGATCATCACATATGCCTCGCTGTCATTTTTGACCGCGCGGGCACTCTACATAGTCATGTAAATAGGCAATAATCCCACCTTAGTTTGGCGCCCTCATTTGCTGTGGCGGCGGACAGATAGCTATTGCTGCCCCTACTTTATTAGGCTACGGAGAAATTATTCACAAGAAGAACACATAACAACGTCGTAATTGGTCACACTGACAACGCAGTTAGCACCTAAAGATGAGAACTTACTAAGCCATTAGAGACTAGTCAAACTGCAAGGCTATCACTTCACCAACAATTTCAAGGAAATTGAAGAACTGAATCTCGAGCACTCCAGACGGAAGAAATGGTGCAACTATTTCTTCATCTGTACAAATGTAGACAATATGAAACGAAAATCGTAATATTTAATATTTTTGCGAAATATTGAGATGAAACAGAAATTCGTCAAACCGACCATCATCCGCGATGTTGCAAGGCAGCATCGTTTGTAAAAGCGAGTTCGTGCAATAGTCGTCAAGTAGCGGTTTTTGTAAAAGTTCTGTTACACTTCATTTTACACGAAGATTGTCAGTTTTAAATATTAAATATAATTATTCCTGACACAAACTTAAAATTGATCCTTTTTAGGCAGTTTTCACTAGCAATAAATAGTGGTGAGGTGCGCGTGAGCTTCAATGGAAGCAAATAGAATTGAGACATCTGCCTGCTCTCCTCCACGCGGGGCCACAATGAGCCCGACACCACCATACTGCTGAACGTCAGAGGGATAACCGTCCACAAAGTCATAGATTGAAGAAGGTGATGACCTCAAGGTTCGACCTCGTATAGGTTCATTGTGTCTACAGCCGAGCAGCCCGCCTCCATAATGCTTGGGGCTCGATGTCCGACTTGCCGCGGCCCGCGCAGGGGGAGAGCAGATATCTCGCTTCTTTTTACTTCCATTGAGGCACACGTGCACGTCACCCCTATTTATTCCTAGTGAAAATTGCTTAAAAAGAATAAATTTTATGTTACCGTCACAGAGAATTAAACTTACTATTTAAACTGACCACAAACATGTAAAATGAAGTGTAAGAGAACTCTTGCCAAACCCGGTATACGCATTAGCGAGTTTAGATCAGTGAATCAACTTCAGAAAACCAGCGAACTCACGCACTAACGCAAAATTTTTCGAATAGACACGCTGCTTTTTCTTTTACCGTGATTCATCGATCAAATGCTTGAAATTTTCTTAACAAGCCGTCAGTGGTGTCAAAGCCGCAAGAACTGATTTTTTTTTTTTAACCAGGAACCTTACATCAGACTTCTAGTTGTTATTATTAATAGTAATGCGAGTGTGTATCATAATATTTACTGTCGATTTGCTGTTGAGCCTGTAACCAAGACATCATCGAGCTTCTGAAGGCAGGTCACGGGCATTTGACCATAAGACCACTTCATTCTGCGTGTGAACAGGAATATATCGCAAGTTACACCAGTTTTTTCTGCAGCTGACTGTAGTGTGTATAGCCTTAAAAACCAAAAGAAACTAACCGTGGACTCCTATTTGCATCTGTTTATGATATTTTCGTGCATTAAAAAACTATCATAGATCATCATAGTACCAAATTTCCCTTATACATAGCTGGCGTGGCCAACAAATGTGAGCTAGCATATTTGGAAAGTAGCCTGCTTAATTTTTCTTAGTTAGAAAAATAAATTCCGGACAATTTGAGTCATCAAAGATTCTCATCGCATTTTGAAAACGGTGACATTATTTTTCTCTCAGCGTCTCGTAGTTAGCCTATAGTCACAATACGCGTGGGGGGGCACGGGTCGTTGCAGCAGAATCGTCCGTTGATGGCGCCATAGTTCTTGACAATCCGTTGTTAATTGCAGCAGTACACTCCTTGGTGGTCAATTTCCCTATATCTGCAGCACGAACCAGTGCGTCTTGGTTTCCCAGTATGGGAGAGCGGTCAAGTTGACTTTACTTTTACCTTCTGCTCAATTTTAAGCTTAACAATAAAGATTCTTCTCATGACATCGATGAGCATGGCACTTTAGATCAAGTCTCTAGGCTTGATTTATCCGGCACTTCAGGCAGGAGCGTTGGTTTCGCCACTTTAGATCGCGTTGCAATTGTCACCAACAATCAGATTGGGCTTGACACCGCCAGAAAACACCAGTTTAGAGAGCAAAACTAAGGCTTCGGCCCGCCTGTACAGCAGGAAACTCGGTTCAATCATTCAATGTATACGAAGCTAGACTTAGCTAGTGAACCTGCTAGTAGCTCAAGTTTCACTCAAGTCAGTCGAGTGGGCTTAAGTTCACTCGATTTGGCAACCCTTGAGCCCATCGATGATAGCTTTGCTAATAAATCTTTGGAACTATTCTGTTAGTCCAAGTCAGTCTCAGAAACATGTTAAGTCAAAATGCGCTGCTCTCATTATATAAGTTACTCCTCTACATAAAATTTTCTATGAAAAATTTTTTGGTATTAAAAGAAAACAGCAAGTTCTGTGTAACTGTTTTATTATTACGATGTGTTCGTAAGTTCAAATCACATCACTCTCCAACAAGCAGTTGATTCTTTGTTAATTATGTGAGACAATATTTTTCATTAGGGAAAATAACAGTATTTTTACTATGATACGTAATGTGTGATAAACAAAAATATATATTCTGAATCTATCATAAACCTATATGTTAAGATATTCTAATATTTAACTTATCTTTTTGGGCCTACTGAAAACATTTGGGATGCTATAGTACTATTCTTACGAAAACTGATGTTTAACTCAGTCTCGAGAATATAAACACTGATATGCAGCTTAGCAAATTTTACAATATTTCTACTATATATAGCAAGCTATGTTACATTAAATGACAAAAGATGTATTATGACATCATGCGTCGCAAATATAGAATCTGATGTGTATTGTTTTCCTTCGTTTGATAAATCTTATCCTTAACTTTTCAATGGCAAATATTCATGCCTACTTTGTAACAATACTTGTGGTTAGGATGTAGACTATCGTAGACTCATGTCTTTGGGCTCAACACGTCGGGGTGATAACGTCATATTTCGAACCGAGCAAATATTAATTCAAATTTCATATTTCATTAATTTGGTAGAATTCATGTGAAATTTCTTCTGCAAGTTGACTTCAATCAGTCAATCAGATATTGTCAATTTTGTTTGTAAATCACCAACTTACTGTATATAGCGTGGTGATTTACAGTTGATCTCCAAAGATGCCGATGATTCTGCTACTGAAAAATGGACTTGACTACAGTTTTCTATTATGATATCAAAGCAACAAAATTATAAGCGCAATAAGCGCCTCTGTCATATTACAAATATTCATATGGTGCGACACTGCAAATACAGATTGCGATTTAACTTTCCTGCTCAAACTTTGATGATCTGGCCACTGTATCGGACTGGGGAGAAGCAAAATTCGGACCTTCACTGAAGCTAGAAACTCAGTACAAAATTGACGTCGCTAGTCGAACCGACTATTGCTTGAAGAAAGAATATTAAAAAGGTGAAAATTATTAATTTATTTAGTTATGCTGCTAGGTCGGTCAAATTCCACCAAGCATTGAACACTATAGATTTCCGAGAGCGCTTGTTCTCGCGAGTGGGGTCCTGTGGCTACGACTGTACATGTTAGCCTCCACGTTTCAGCCGCACTAGCAAAATAAAAGGAATTAACTTATAAAAAAGATACTTTTCACTATACTTTTGTGTGATGACTGCTTGATATAATAGGTAAGTAGGATAGGTAAGGTATGTTAGGATGAGGTGAGGTACCTACGTTGGGTTAGACTAGCGTCAAACAAGGTACGTCTAAGAATATGAACGGTTACGAAAATGTAAAATAGATTCTGTTCACGACAGATTAAAAGGTATTGCATCGTTTCTGCAAGTCAGGTAACAAACGGCTGGAGATGTGCGGCCTCTGGCCGGCCTCTTCCTTACTGACGCGACTGGGCCGCCGGTGCCTACATCTGTTGAGTTCTGACTCGACTCATGCATAAAATGAATCACGAAATACAGAGATTAAATTTTTATTAGGAACGTCATGGGGAGCAGCGACCCTAAGGTGACCCAGTAAGGCAGTAAGGTATGTTGTACATTAGCCAAGGCTAGGCCTTCGAGACATTTATCCTTCGTGCCCACTTTGCTTCCTTCCATCTTCATACTCGTACTGATGATGCTTTAATGTGTTCTTCCTCTTCTTTCCCGATCTAATGTTCTCACGCACGTTCTTCCTGTGTGGATCACCCTCGTGCTTGGACTCCACGTCTTTATGGACATATATGGGTCACACGATGTATTGACTGTCCGGTCCTCGCAAATGAGGCTGATGGCTAAATGGTAAATCTCCGATAAAGTTTGTTCCATTCAACTTACCGACTTAAAGAAAAAATAAACTGTTTTTTATAAATAAATGAACTCATATTTTTTTCTCATATGGATGCTGGGTCCAACATATTTAGAGCACAGCATCCTGAGGTATTCATACTTAAGACTGACATAAGAACAACACTTAGTACTAACATAAGAGAGAATTGGCGTTTGTTGTGCAGTGTTTCACTTAATGCACTTTACAGAAAACAGAGAAAAATTGTAATGGCCTGTCATAATGGTAAGATATTTACACTTGAATAAACAAGGAACAAAATCATGTATGACGTTCGGGGGTGCCAATGGATTACAATACAAAGCTAAAAATTATTGCCCTTCCCCATGTAGTTCTAAGTACATAATTGGTAATACACACTGTACATCGAAACCCAATAGGTCTACTCTACTTCTAAATTTCATTGTTATCCTGGCATATCTAGAATGAAAAATATTAGACTATTGAAATTCAGATTGTGATATTGTTTAACGTTTTTAGTCTATCTGCGAAAAAATAGGGAAAATTTCAAACTAAAACTAGACATTCTACGGTTTAAAATTCAGTGTGTGTTTCCAAGGTGTGTTATTTCATATCTCTTATAATATGATACCCATCAAGGAGTTTGGAAATGAAATAAAATGGACGCATTGCAGTGTGAACTAGGGCACTCTCATGGTACCATTTATTGCAGTGTGAACTAGGACACTCTCATGGTACCATTTATTGCAGTGTGAACTAGGGCATTCTCATGGTACTATTTATTGCAGTGTGAACTAGGGCGCTCTCAGAAGGACAGAGAAAACAACAGTTATTTTCTTGTATGGATGCTGTGTCCAACGCTAACATAGGAATTATTACTATATATATTCCTGGTTTTACCACCGCACACACTTCATATGACTTGATCCAAGCAGTGTGACCCAGTTTATTATGTCGCAACCGTATCAGAAAATTTTGTTTCGGCATTCCTACCGGTAAGTCTCAGTTGGCCAAGTGCGCTACTACTGGCGGGAAATAAAGCGTAAAGAATAGAAAAAGAAATGGGAGAGAGTAAAAGTGTCCCGTGGACTAGGTCAGCTATCTCGATCGACAGCCTACCTCACGGAACAGTAGGGGAAATGAAGAGAACCTACAAACTTAAAGCTATAAATTTCTTCAAGTCATTATAACTCGAAAACTAAGGAGTTTTGGGCATTTTTTTTATCATTCCTGAAAATCTATATATTTTCAGCTTTTCTACCTATGGTTGAAATTTGTCCGCATAAAAAAAAACACCCGTTATGTATCCTATATTTGTGATAGGAATAGAGATATCTTCAAATAGAGGAGATAAATTACATTACAGTGAAAATACGCTGTACGTTTCCAATTTATTTCATTATATAACTTTGATTCCCCTATTTGACAAGAAGAGTAATCAGAGATCACGTTAGAAGATATGAATTAACTTGCTATGCTTGCGAGAGCGTCTGTCACGCTTACCTTAAGAATTTTAGCAAAGAAGCAGAGGAAAAGTAAATCATTTTCCTATATGGATGCAGTACTCAACGTGTTAGGAGGGCGCAGCACCATGAGTGTTTTATTCTTAGTGTAAAAGCTGGCACGTGTATCTTTATCTTTATTCTTAAAGCTAACACATGGGACAGAATTTGCCAGACTCCAGTTTTTGTTTAACGTTTTCATTCTATGATAAAAATGGGGAAAATGAAAAAGCTAAAACTAGACATACTGTACAGTGTAAAATGCAACAAGATTGGCCAGATTTTGTTTAGCGTTTTCATTCTATCTCTGGTTACACAGTTCGATTACTTTACGCCCGTGCAGACGGTCTCATCCATGGTCCTCCGTACGTACGGGAGAAGGTAGAGGCCTCGTGGTATAGGTCGGCCACCTCAATTAGCGGCCCACCTCACGAAGCAGAGGGGGGAAGTATTGAGAGCCTATCTAACTTGAAAAAAATCTCGTCTCCAGGAACTGCGGCAAGCTGCAACATGTCCTACGGAGAAAGCACATGGGAACCCTTTTGTTCGGGAGGCCCAAATAATATTTTAAAGACGCAAGGAATGTATCTATTGGAAAGAAACACGCATGCGTGAGTACTGACCAACGGTAAATTGCAAAATTTATTTTACCCAATTATAAGTCATTTTGCTGCCCCAAGCTTCAATTACCGTCGTCCACAGTTGGCATATAGCTACGAATTTGTGTTTCTTGCTGATAAACACATTTCTTGCATCACCGAGAACCGTTTATTTTGTATTTGAGGTCGTTCTTGTGACTGGAAGAGATTTTACCGAAGTTTAATGTATTTACAATGAGCCTCATTTGGAAATTTCAGTGCACATACAGTCACGATAACGTGTGATCCACGGGACATATCATTATATGTCCCATGTTCCTTCTTCCATGAGATCCCCTTCGTTGCGGTAACGGAAGCTTAAGCCACTCACTGTCACTAACACAATTCTTATGAGGATGCGCCTCTCTGATGCAGCTACAGCGATTCGAACTCACCCAGAGCTGCACAGGCCGCCCAAGGGTTCGGACAAGTGGCGCGGCCGCATCGATCCGCGGCCGGGGGAGATGGTGCCTGACTGCTCAGCTGGTGGTGCAGGCCCGTGTTGTTGCCACCACAGGTGCCATAGGCGGCCGTGTTGCGGTGCACTCTAATACTGGATTTATATTCCCAGTCTATCATCTAATTTCTATGGTGCGAGACATCATTTAGTGTTCCAGTTAGCCTCTTCTGGACAGTGAATTAAGTTTGTGTGTTTGTGTCAAGCGAACGTAGCAAGTGCCTCAGTCAACGTGATGTTTTGCTGATGTAACGTCTGCCAGCCAACCTGTTGGTGTTTTGTTACCTTATTCCTTGGCCCCATTCTTACAAAGTCTGGAAGAACAAACATCAGCGCTCCAAATAAGCCAACAGAATTATCGACCGACACTTGTTATTTTGCTGAAACACAAAAAGCGAGACGTAAAGCTACAAGAAATTTAAGTATTTTGGAACTTTGCCCAAAGGTAGTATCTCCGTAAAATGTAACCAAACTAGTGATCACTGCATATGTTAATATTACTGAAGGAGTTTTTCAAAAGTATTCTGGGAAAAAATATGCATAACAAACAATACCCAATCACTTCCATTGAAAGCTATTAGGTGTTAAAGTGAATTTATACATTTCATATTAACATGTGTTTCATAATAACGTGTATAAATCCATGTAACAACTAATGACTTACAATGAAAGTGGATGGGCTTTTTATCATATATGTTTTTTTAGAGTTTTTTCTGTTTTGTTGACTTAATTTACTAAAATAACGATAATTCCATGATTTCGGTTCTCATTTTTGTTATTAAACAGGAATTACCTTCTCTTAAGCTGACATGGTGGTGTGCAACTGTGGACATACAGTATTCTAGGTAATAGAATCAAAGATTTTCCACTGCAAACGCTATAAAGTCCAAAAATAAATAACTACTAAGTGCTGGCAAATTAATACCAAAGCTGGGGATGTACACAGTTCCAAAAATGTTTAATCTTTGTGCAGCAAATACATTTTGGTTTTACCGCACAAGGGAACTGCCTGAATGAACGGTTTGATCACATCTTAAATAGTCCAATTGCAACGAAAATTTATGCCTAATATGGCCCAAAAAAGGGTAACGGGAGCGTTCTCTAAGTGCAGCCGTGCAGCACTGAATCGAAGAAGAAGTAAATTTACTCAGCTTAGGAAAATTTTAACTTATAAGAGAGTCCAAATTTAAATTGACTGTGAAGAAGAAAGACTTTTATCCATTCAATCCTTAGAGTTTATCAGTGTTTAAAAAGTAAACGGGCCACGTATATGTATTTTATAAGCTTCATTGTTTATTTTCATTTTTAACCAAACATAGTTCTTTCCAGTATAGCAGCAGTGTTGGCCGTCCACTACCCTGTTGTAACAAGACAATCCGCAAAAATATATTAACCATTAAAATTTTACCTTTTACCTTATGCTGGCGTACTGTCATGCGCTTAACCACTTAATAGAGCATAATTTTTTAAAAAAAGCTGGCAAAACAACGTAAAATATACATTTAATCAATTGTAATTACTACATGTTTGGCAACCACATATCCCAATCAAGCTGTTTTTCGGTATAACCTGTACATTCAGTTTACAAACGTTGGTCAAAAATCTAGTTTCATCAGCTATGTGCCCAAACGTTTTGCTGAGCCCTCGTAAGCACAGCTTTGAGTTTATAATAAAGTGTATAAGCATTAACCGTAAGTACAATTGGCTCATACAGAGTCGTTAGCTAAGTTTTGGACAGCTCTTCGTACCATAGGAAATTGCAACTCAAAATTCGTTGCAAGTAAGTGCTACTTAAATTGACACATCAAAGCATTCAGACGCGGAAACGATGAAATTCATTCTTTTGACTAGCGCGTGGACAGGTTCTCAGAAAGTAAACATTTAAAACAAGTTCCTCTGCCAGAACACCAGATATGGAGAGGGTGCTGTAGAAATTTGTAGGGCATGGACCTCGTGATGTAGATCAATACATGAAAAAAGCTGAGAACAAACGCATTATAAATATTTAATTGGAAATTTTAGACAATTTACCAATATTGTCCCATGCCACATACTGTATACTCCAGACATTGAATAAATGATTGTAATATGCGACAGGGTATATTTTCTTCCGCCTGCATACAGGGCACAATGCCAGTATGTACATTCCCCATTTCACAGTACTTTCCTGAAACGCATATTTCCATCCTAAACCCATCGATCCCTCGTCCGCTTGGCAAGAAAATCTCACAGTTCTGCGTCATAAGAGGAATGACAAACTTGAAACTATTTTTAAATTGAAATGCAGGTTTATTTGGTAAACCAGTATCATATTTTCCTGAATGAAATTCCCTTGTCCGTGTAACAGTACTGGCTATGACTAATTTTTTTTAGCTGGACTCCTGCGACTTTGCAGCTTCATCTGGTTATATATACTAATCTTATTTTTTTAGTGCAGCTCGGCACTTATCCATGTTTGAATGCGGTATCTATTGCACATAATATACCTTTTATAAAATTAATACATTACATTATTACTGAAATATTTATAAAAAAAAATAAAATACCTAGAACACTGTGCATGGGACAACAGTGAGATCGCCCTTAACTACAGAAAAAAACGACATAAGCAGGGTACTGATTGATCTACTTACATCCATGATTTAATTAATTTTTAATATTTTATTGTACGGGGAATAATATTATAAAGTCATGGTAAATTGGAGTTGAAAGTTTGATTGGTGCGACTTTCTTAAAAACGTTCGCTAGTTTCAACTTTGCGACTTTGAAATCGCCAGCGCTCTGGCAAGAGTCGCTGCTTCAATACTTTACGAACACGAACTATCACCTAGAAGTTATTTCCATCCTTCAGTGCTATATATATAGTCTTTTGGGGCCATACATGATCGCGACCATTTCGGAGTAATAATCAATTCCGCCCCCCAGGGGGTGCTACAATCGTGACAGATAAAAAAAAAATGAATGTAGAAACAGTGAGCGCATCTTTTTTCGGTCATTTTAGTGTTTCCAGTTGTCCCCCTAAGTAAAAAAATGAATGCTTGCCGTTATTTCGACTCGATGGATATTAATGCAAACTATATTTTTTGGCCCAAATTACTATAGTTATAAGACATTCCTAATACAGGTGAATTTTTTTGCCACTGTATAGGCACGCACGTCGCTACAGTGATTCTTCTCAGATGTCGTGACTGTGACTTCGAATACCCTAGACTGAGGCCTCGTCCACGAAGCCATGCGGCGTCAGAACGTCCGGACGCTGTCGCTGGTGGTGTGCACCTTCACCTATCTGCTGGTCGGAGCCGCTGTCTTCGATTCCTTCGAATCAAAATACGAAGAAAACAAAAATCGTATAATAGTGGGTAGGTAAATGTGCTTACAGTGCTGCTTACAGCGTGCATGGAAGCGTGGCTGTATTGGAAACAACATGTGAATATGTTAGTGCGTTCTTCTGTCGGGCATCTGCGTTTCCGCATCTGTCTGTCTGAGCGTTGGCGCATGCCTTAGCGAGCTGTATGAATACCCAGAAGGATTCTATAGCGCTTGTAGGTTACCATCTGCAGTTCTTCGGTATGACGAGTTCTATCTAAGGACCAGTACGAATATCGTAAAAGTTCTGTTGAGTAAACAATACTGAAGAACAACAATACGTTAAATCTACATAAAATAAAAAGTGATAACGTGCAAACCACTCATTTTTTGCTTTTTTGCTTGTATTCTAAATAGCTCACCTACATACGGAGAATTTCCTATTCATGTAAGATAATTTTGTATTTTTTAAGGTAAATCTACTCAGGCTCCTGTTAAGATTTACTTCTTTAAAGGTAAATATAAACTTATCGTAATACAGATACCTTTGTATGTAGGTGCCCTGGGATGTCAATGCTCTCACACGGTACTCTGAAAGCCAGTATCTCTTCAGTGTTCTCCCTACGTACTGCCATATTCTGAAGAGGGTTCCCATTCTCCATCACATAAAGAAAGAAAATCCGACTCGCTCTAACTTATCTGAAACTTTGTTAGTGAAATTCAGACCGTCTAAAGCGCAGTTGATTTGCTATTAACGCGTGTATCTCGATCGAAATTGAAACCGCAAAATTTGAATTTCCTGAAAATTTAAATTCAGTCGAGTTGGATTACACTCAATGAGAGCGCACCGCACGCACCCTTGAACTCACGTTGTTCCTTTCATCAGACATCCGCCAGTATCTTCTGAACAAATACAACATCAGCCAGCGGGACTTTGACTTCATCGAGCAAGTGATCATCGAAGGCCGGCAGTACAATACGGACAACAACCAGTGGAAATTCCCCGGGGCTCTGTACTTCGTCACCGTCGTGGTCGCTATGATTGGTGAGGGGCTTGCATCGCTCTCTTATTTATTACCTCTGGTAAGGAAGTCGTTTTCTTTTTTACGGGGGTTTGGGTGTCTTTCTGTCGGTAACATGACTCAAGACGCTAAGTTCCAATCTTTATGACATTTGCAAGAATTACTAGGAATGTTATAAAGAATAGGTGATTATATTTTGGGGTGGATCTGTCTGTCCATCCGTTCATTTCTTTGTCTGTCTACCACTGCCCTCTCCTAGAAGCTCGGTGCTTGTCAGAGGTATATTCCCTCGCGGCGCAGATCTAGCTATTATTTTACTGTACAGAGCAAAGGGTCCCAAAATCAGCGGTATTCCGACGGGCAGCGCCTGCATTGGGAGGCCCACACAGCGCTGGTACCGCAGGTTTTCCGACAATCGATGAACGGGAAGCTTGCTGGTTATGGCGGAACAGTTATTGTTATAAAGTTAATAAGACTAGTACAGTAACGCCTATGGGAAAATCTAAAAAGCTGCTGCAGTCGTCCTAATACCCCTTCCATTATTTCGCTTCAGTGAGGCTAGAGAAAGTTTGCGGTCATAGTAAGACAGCGTCTCATTACATCATTTTATACACCCCTTCGCTGCGGAAGGAAACTGTAGCTACCCAAAATCAAGTGGTATGATTTGCAAAAGGTTGCAAAAGGTGAAATTTGCTTTTCACATCATAAAGTCGGGCACACTTTCAATAACTAGTGAAACATTTTGCTAATTTTTTAGATAAACAATAAACTGGAAGTCTAGGTGTAGGTGAAAGATTATGCTCAATTCGGGCGATTTACATAATTATGGACATTTATGTGCAAAAACAGAAGTCCATTAGCAAATAATTTACAGCCGCTTTGTTTGCTTCGCTATACTTTGTCAAAGTATCTCAACATACAAGGAACAGATGACTGTCCAATGCCCATGCAATGTTATACCTTGACTCGCATCATGGAATTGTTAGCTACCTTTTAAGGAGCGCTACAAACGTGCATAATAACAGAGCAAAGGCATTATATACGACTAAATATACCCTATCATCTTGCGTGCGCAAGAAGAATCAGAATAATTTTAAATCAGTGAGAAGCTTAATGTGAAAACGAACACCAGGCCCATTATCAGACTTGAAACATTTTCATCCCACGTGTTGACATAGGACTCATTTATAAATATTAGGCAAATAGTCGATGTATCTGAGAGAGAGCGTCGGCTGATGACAACTATCTGAGGAAAATATTACGCCTGAGAATGAATTAATAAACAAATCGGTCCGCTTCAGCCTGGCCGCGTAAGCTTGTTTTATGCAAGTATTCAATGCTTGGATTTCTAACTATGCTTACAAGTTTACCATCAAAGAAGTTCTGTGAAAAAGGTGTAAAAGTATACATTACTGTTATTATTGTGCTAACTGTGCATGCCCTGCAAGTGAGTGAGTAGTGATTATTATAGTAAAACTTCTCACGAATATCGCTAATACGACTAGTATGTTAATATTGTCTTCAAGTTCATCAGCAAGTTTGTGGTACCATCTGCAACGATTCAAAGTAACCTTCTTTATCAAAGTACGGCACGTCTCCGTTTATTAATTGTCATATTTTGCTAATACAAAATAAGGTGACATATCCCATAGAAGCTGGAATATCCGGCTATTGCCGTGATTGCTGCAATAGCAAAAGCTTTGCAGAAATCGGTTGCAATCACGGTTCGTTCAAGTATCGGGATGGCCAAAGAGTTTCTTGAGTTTTAGTATAAAAATTATGACATGCCGTTAGTGCCTTTTGTACACGTTTGTTGATGCTGCATACACTGCTATTCCCATAGAAAGTGATAGCTAATTGTGACACTAAAGGGCTAAAAACGAAACCGACATTCTAGCAGTCTTGCTTATTTCTTGCGCTAATGAGTCCAGTGCGGAGTCAGTATACGGGACTCGTCTTGACATACATTAGGAAACACATCTTCCAAAGCTGAGAACTCCTCCTCCAGGAGTCGCACACTCTTAACGGCCAAAGCTTCCGAGGCCACCTTAATCCGTCTTCTTCTCTCTTCCGCTCCAACTACACAGATAGACGTCTGTAAGCCCCGCATATCAGCGGCTATTGATCGTGCTTGCGTGCATGCATGATCGTCTCTGTGACTGAGATTCTTCCCCCTTCCTTTTTCTTCTTTTCCCTGAGTCATCTATATCCTACTGACATACTTGCAAAAGCTCATAGAGGGCAGAGGCGTAAGTCCCGGTATCTCTTTGGGAATGGGCCTGTTTGTTCGTCTACTGCCGCCTATCTAATCTATCTATCTATCTAT
>LQNS02000140.1:359551-372285 GCA_001587735.2 Parhyale hawaiensis
AAAGAAGAACAGATGGAAGAAAGATCAGTATAAGTTACAGGTGAGAAGGAAGCAAAATGGGTACAAAAGGCAGACAAGACGATCGTGATGACGACCCAACGGGTCACGGGTAGTCTAGTATAATTTAAAGTGTCGTTTGATTGAGCTGGAAAGACGAACATCTTAAAGTTATTCAGACAATTTGGCACTTGCGGTTCAACGGAGCTAAAACCCACTGGACTTTTTCTCAAAAGTTACAGATATTAAAGATGAACGAAAGGGCGTAGACCTTGTGTATCTAGACTTCCAAAAGGCTTTTGACAAAGTCCCCCATCAACGGCTAATGAAAAAATTGGAAGCCCATGGCATCCGGGGAGACTATTTACGATGGATCAAGGCATGGCTTACGGGTCGGAAGCAGCGAGCAAAACTTGAAGGAGAGACGAGCGCTTGGACGCACGTTTCATCAGGGGTTCCACACGGTAGCGTACTTGGATCACTTCTGTTCTCAATTTACATCAGTGATCTCGATCTTAACATCCGTAGTAAAATCAGTAAATTTACGGATGATACTAAACTATGTCATTCTGCCACGAAAAAAGCCGAGCTCCAACAAGACCTTGGCCACCTAATGGAATGGAGCACAACGTGGCAGATGTGCTTTAATGTGGACAAATGCTCAGCAATGCACATAGGGCTCGTGAACCCTTCAACTCCATTGAAAATGAATAGGACGGAATTGGCTCCTGTCACCATACAACGTGACTTGGAAATCACTTTTACAAACAAACTACAATACAGTCACCAAGTTGTCAAGAGTGTGAAACTGGCAAGCAGAATACTGGGATTCATCAGCAGAAATTTTGAATACAAGTGCAAGGACATCATCGTTCCCTTGTACTGTACAGGGAGTTAGTGCGGCCACACTTAGAATTTGCTGTTCAATTCTGGTCGCCACATCTTAGTAAAGATATCAATAAAATGGAAAGATTCCAACGCAGAGTAACGAAATTGATACCCCAGCTGCAAAATAAGTCGTATGAATGTCGCCTAAAAGAACTGGGTCTGATCCCATCTCGAGCAAAGACATCTCAGGGGGCAACTAATAGAAACATTCAAGTATTTGAATGACTTCAACGACGTACCTACAACGGGGCTCTTTGACAGAGACCTCAATTATCGCTTGCGAAACAAAGGTCAAAAACTCAAGCATAAAGCTCAAAGAACGACCTTAAGTCAGCAGCTCTTTCCGTATTTCATAGTCAGCGTTTGGAATAGACTCCCTTCGGTTGTTGTTAGTGCGGAGTCAGTCAACGCGTTTAAAAATCGCCTTGACATATATTGGGAGAGACATCCTCCGCAGCTAAGAACTCCTCCTCCAAGAGTCGCAAGCTCTTAACGGCCAAAGCTTCCGAGGCCACCTTAATCCGCCTTCACTCTCCTGCTCCAACTACACAGTTTGATGTGTCTAAGCTCCGCAAGTCAGCGGCTCTTGATCATGCTAGCGTGCATTCATGATCGTCTCTGTGGCAGGGACTCTTCCCCCCTTTTTTTCTCTTTTCTCCTGTCCTCTATATCCTACTAACATAATGGCAATAGCTCATAGAGGGCCGTGGCGTAAGGTCCGGTGTCTCTTTGGGAATGGGCCTATTGCTACTTCTAATGCTGCTTAGCTAATCTAATCTAATCTTTCTGCAGCTTCTAGGAAAGCAATTTCATCAAATTAACAGTACATTGTTCACTTGTTACTTGAATTTAATTCTTTCCCCGGAAGTAAAGGAAGTAACGTGATCAGTGAAAATTTGAGTAATAAACGGGGCTCCGGAGATTTGTGGTAGAGAGTAAAATCTTGCACAAACTTATAACTAGAGCCCGGATTTATTGCAGTTCCCGGCGTTAGTGCAATAAGTGCAGTAAATGCAATAACTGCCATGAGAGCTATGAATGCAATATATTAGGCCTTGTTCACACGTCCCTCATCGTCACTCGTTCACTCAAACTGATGAACGCGGTGCGTTAATTTGAAAGAAGCAGCTGCAGCAAACACAATAGACTGTAGAATGAAGCATGTCCCCTTTTTTGAACTCACTGCGTCATTCAAGTTCGGTAAACAGAACTTATAAATGGTAAATATATCCTCTGCAGCGTTCGCAAATCATGGACAAGTCGACAAAAAAAATTATCTTTACTTTAATGATCAGAGTCACTGTACAGTACTCCCGTTTAGGACAAGAAAACTAGAATAGCTGAAAATGTTGTAGGAACACGGACGCCATCTTTGATTTGGAAGTCTAACTGATTGCTCGGTGAGACAGGCTGTTCCTATCAAAATCAGTCGATAAGATTATGAGATACGAATGTGACTTCAAACCGGCGCGAAAGATAAGCGAAAATGTAAAGAAACGACATCATGCCTGACCGCACGGCGTTATTCATATGAATGAAGGACACTTCTGCGTGTGGACAGAGACAAAAAAAAGTTGATGCACATCTCGGGTTCATTTTCGTGATTGAACGCGTTACGATGAGGGACGTGTGAACTCATGGCACCTATTATTTCTGTCACGTGTCACAAGACTTAGTACGCCATGACAATTGGTTCCCTTAACCTCAAAATCTGACTATTAAATTTTTATGACCTTTTTCGTTCAGGGATATATCATGGGAACAGGTATAGCCGGACATTTGCAAGAGTCATTCTCGCTATTTAGAAGAATTGTCAATTAGCACAAGCGCATTGCATACTGACGATTGGTATTTGAAACTCATATAGGTGTCCATTGATCCACTGACATGCTATTCCCGTACGTTTGCCATCCGACTTTTTTTTTTTTGTCCTCTCAATTTTTTGCTGTATTTGCCTTTTCCTTGTTTCCTATTTCTTCCACTCCTATTGATTAGGTGCAATAAGAGTAATTTTTAGGTACAATAGAGCAATTTTAAGGTTCAATAAGAGTAAATTATAAGTGCAATAACAGCAATTCATAGGCGCAACCAGAGCAATTTTTAGAAGCTCTAACTGCAATGTTTTAGACCCAATAAATCCGGACTTTACTTATGACCGTTTTTTTTTTTTTTGTGCTGGATCAACAAAGATACACTGAAAAACCAAGTCTCTATTTTTCTACCTATTTCCCTAACTTTTGTGGGTTGGGTTTGATTTGCTCGAGGAATTGGTATTTGGAGTTGTAGCGCCGCCAGTGCGTAAATCTTGCAACAAAATTAAAATATTGCCTCCGTGCAGGCTATGGACACTCGACCCCCTCAACAGTGGCTGGCAAGGCCTTCTGCATCGTGTACGCAGGCTTTGGTATTCCTTTAGGCATGGTCATGTTCCAGTCCATAGGCGAGAGACTCAACAAGTTTACATCAATTGTCATCAAAAAGGTGATTATTACTTCATTGTTAACATAAAGAATAAGCGTCATGTTCTGTCATGATTAGTATCTGACATCAACAGCGATGTACATGAACATAGAATCCTTTGGACCTCAGTCAAAGACGCTTGAAATGGTCCGTATGCGTTTGCATTGTAACTGCTGTTAACTAAAAACTATTGAGATTTTTTATGTATAAAATATTTTATATATACATACACATAAGTATGTATTTATAGCATTTTTATAAGCCAGAAATTTTATAACTACCTTCATTCGACGCTGCAATAACACTTCCTTCCAATAGTACCAGAAGCTTGAATAATTAATAGCTAGCTGGTCATGCAATCGTAATGGCGCATCACCCAGATTGAATCTGTTTCTACTGTCTACAGATCTAGACCAATTACATCTCTATCTAATAGCTGGTCATTCTATTGGTGCAGCTGTACATTCTTAGTTCTGTGCAAAATTTCTTGAAATAGTACCTATTGTTTTTCCTATACGATGTAATCATGAATATTTTGGGCAATTTACCTTTTATATTTAAAGCTAACTTTAGGATAATTATTCTAACGTATTTTAATTTCATTTAGAGGTATTTAAAAACATCTCAAAAAGTAAATTCATTACCATTTGCGTCTATAAATCGTATTTCTTTAGGGGTGTTATGACTTTTTCAAGTTAACTTTACGTTTGAAGAAATTTACTCTTATTCCAAAGGATTCTATAAAGTGTAGGACCAACATTACTATCATAGAAAACTTTGCATGCAGACAGAATTGAATTATATCCTCCTGCCCAGGTGAAGCGCTGGCTTGGTTTCGCCAACATAGAAGCGACGGAAGTGAACCAGTTGATGGTGACCGGCACCCTCTCGTCCATAGTGATGACCACAGGGGCGGCGGTGTTCTCTAACTATGAGGAATGGTCATACCTGGACAGCTTCTATTACTGCTTCATTACCCTCACTACCATCGGCTTCGGAGACTACGTGGCCTTGCAAGTAATACCTTTGACTGATTCTTCTCCTTTGTCTTGCATGACGCATGGATTTCTTTTACTCTCATCATATATAGACTCACGAGGAATTTGATCTGCAGGCACCCGCTACTTTCTCTATTTAGCCTATTCAATAAAAAAATGTGTTGAAGTCTATAGCGCTGCTGCTCTCCGTCAACTGCATAAATTAAATCCTGCTCTGCAACAGATCGTTGATTTCACAAGCGTTTACGAAGTACCCCCGCCACTCGAACAGCAATGTTTTCTACGTGCCTAATTTCTTAGAAAATTTATTTAGCATAAATATCGCACGCGCGTTTCCTAATAAATTGTTACGGCAACTTAAGCACTTATAGCAATCAGTGCCAGAGCTGGACATTGCTCTGTGATAGCAATTTCGTATTTCTTAGTTTCCCCGACCTATGGCTTTTTTCGCAGGTATTGTATGTGACCTATCGGAGATCCAGGCCTAATATATATGCCCAGCTGAACCATGCCTAGCCTAATCTATGTGTAGATAACCCAACAGTCCAAAATATAGGAAAATTTTAGAGGCGATGCGCTTGCCTTAACATGCTCTGGCCTAACCTAACGCGTACTTGGCGCTAGACGCAACTGGCTCTACGAACAGCAGGTCTTCATTCATTTATTGCAAGTTTGAACCGATAGAGGTCCTGTAGTCCATTCCAATATTATAGTAGTAATTTCACTTTATTTTTCAGCCGGGTCGTACTTTTGAAAGTTCCCATCACTGTATTCAGTAGTACTAATAATGCCATTTTAGCTATAAGGTATTAGAAGTGCTGGTTGCGGCTCAGATATTTTAGTATGAAAACGGTAAAAAATCCTCAGGCTGCAAAACTTCTAAAACTTTACTTCCAGGACATGGATGGCTCAAGTACACAAAAGGTTTAAAAAACGAGCGTAGATGTGCTCTGTACTTTTAGCCTGCATGACTGCACGTATGTATATATATTGTGCGCGTTTGATGGATTTGCGCGATCGATCGATCGCTAGGCCGTAATTTCGGGTAAGTTGGACTATATTCGGGTTTAATGTCGGGTAGGTTAGGGGAGGCAAGGACTGTTTTTTCTTCATTTTAAAATCTGAACGATCCACCGATTGCGCAGCGCGATCGATCAATCGCGCAAATCCATCAAACGCGCACAACATATATGTCGAGTATTTATGACAAGATACTCAAATTTTTGCTGCGTTTACCGTAGAGTTTATCTACTTTTGAAAGAAAACGTCTACAGAGATAGGGTAACCATATTAATTTACTGCGAAGTTTTATTGTGGCTCCGTGTGACATTCGGTATAACGACAAAAATTATAGTCGGATATTTATCAGAGCAGCATTTACTGCTCCGCCAAGTTTCCGAAATATTGTTATATTTTATAACTTTCAAGAAATTTGTTGTCATTATTCAATACTTAACTAGAGCACTCTGAGAGCGCATGCCTCCGTCAAGCGAGGCAGCGGTAGCAGAAAATTCAAATTGGCTCTGAAACCATAATTTTCTTGGTATAAACTCCAAAATCTAATCATTTGTGTCTTTTAATAGTAATAACAGCTTGTGCAATTTTCTTGTAGATCCGTTCATAACTTTTTGAGTTATACTGCTAACAAACGTTATGACAAACATGAGTCAAACATACAAAGAAACAACCCGATCTGCACCCAAAATTTGATCATTTATGTCTTTTAACATTTCTAACAACCCCTATAAATTTCATAAAGATCCATATATTATTTTCTGAGTTATTGTGCTAACAAGCATAAAATTAAAAACAGTGATAAACGAACGAACGAACGGATCAGTAACAAAATTTAGTCATTTACTCTTTGTTATATACCTAACAACTCATGTTAATTTCATAAAAATTTATCTATAACAGTTTGAGTTATGGCACTGAGAACAATGAGGCAGACTAACAAACAAACAAACGGATAGACATATCTTCACCAAAAGTTAATCATCTGTTTCTCCTAACATACCTAGCAATCCTTGTAAATTTCATCCAAATCGGTTCAGAACTTTTTTAGTTATTTTGGTGACAGACAGACAGACAGACGGAGAAACAGACAGACAGACTAACACGACGAAAACATAACCTCCTTGGCGGAGGTAAATACAATTGTAACTTCCAAAACAGTCCAAGATAATTCTATATTTGTTGGAAAAGTAAAATATAAAAAGATTAATTTTATCTAAGTACGAAATATGCCACATGCGCCTTCTCTCATGCCCCGCCTAAGCCGCCTTCGTGGGCTGGTCAGACTATAACTGCTTTTGTGCATCTTAATATTGTCTTTACTTTCACTTTTAACCTTTCAGCATTTACGGCTATCGCATCATAGCAGTAAATTTAATTTAACTGACTCAGCAGAGTGACTAGAATCATCTTTCTCTATATCTAAA
The DNA here is from genome assembly GCA_001587735.2 of Parhyale hawaiensis. Lineage (NCBI taxonomy): Eukaryota > Metazoa > Arthropoda > Malacostraca > Amphipoda > Hyalidae > Parhyale > Parhyale hawaiensis. The sequence goes on from LQNS02000140.1 coordinate 366,336, forward strand.
TATCATACAAACAAATTGTCGGAACCATATTGTCGGATTATTCTAGGCTAGTATCCGATGTCTGTAGAGATAAAAATCGAATAAAATTAAATGGTCACATACAGTTTTTGAATGAGAACTTTCACATTGGGCAACTTTTCACCTCATACCAGTTTTTCGTGTAGAAGTATTAAGTATGTTTACATCCATTTTCAGAAACATAAGAAGCTGACGACAGGCTACGTGGTACTGTCTTTTTTGTTTATACTCTTTGGCTTAACAGTCGTGGCAGCGAGCATCAACCTGCTGGTGCTGCGCTTCATGACCATGTGAGTGCTACAGTCGCCATGGTTTGGCTATAGTGTTTATTTTAATTCCAATATCAGGCTTTATTTCAGGACTAGATGCAATCGTGTGGACTTTGGTATTCTCTCTCTATTCCAAGGGTCCAGCATATCTTACAATCCTATGGCGCATTATGCCTGGTTGCTAATTGCAGCAACTATCATAGCGCACTGTTTATCTTTTCATGTTTCCTTTGACCTGCAACAGTACAGGTTGCCTTGTATTCAGAGGTTGTACTCTCAGGTGTTTCAGTATATTTTAATGTACGTCGTTACACATACTGAGCATCTCCCCGCCCTTAGCTCACAACTGTATATTTTTAGAGCTCTCGCTTTGAGTACATTTGCGATTGCGACTTTGCTGAAGTCGAAACATTGTATAACACTTCATTACTCTCCATTACTCTAGCAATATGTAAAGCACTGTCGAACAGTATATCTAATTATGTGTCATTGAATCTTGGTGCCGATGCAGTTGCTACTGTAAAAAAAACTAGTAACTGATAGAGATCCTACTATGTAAAAATTCCACACTTATGTAATGTTTTTTGGTGGAAGTGGCGTTATCAAAGAAGGCAGGGATAATAGCCAATACTGTCAACCATACACCCCCAACCTGCGGAAATCCGCTAATACTGAGTAGCAGTAATAGATTAACACCAATAATTTCAACCACTTGTTCATTGTCCAAGGGAAAATAGCAGACAACCGGTAACAGGGAAGAATGAAAGCGTATTTATTCTCTGTCTACCGATGCTGTGCACAACTAATTAGAGAGCACAGTACCTTGGGCTCCTAATAGTTCCATTCTAATTTGGCGATAAAATTAGCATTGGCGTATAGGTTACAGTTGCGATGAAACTTCGCATATGATTCATGTCTGTTGAACAGAGTTTTCATCCTACATGAGTGAATTCATTTAAAAAGAAATGATATCAATTAATTGTAAGCACGCATGTAATAATTATGTGTAACACTGCAGCAATAGTCAGTTGCATTGAATATCCGTTGATAGTTATGAATTAATTTACTTTCTTGTATCAATGAGATTTAGTCAAGAAGACATGGAGAGCAGTAAAAGAAAAGAGAAAACTCCGTAACATCCAATTTCCTCATCGTTCATACCGACTAGGAAATGACCATCGTTGAGCAGACGTGTTTACAGCTGCGGATGATACATTTTTTTTCTGACGACAGTGTGCAGGAAATGGCTGTAATTGGTGCTCGAGTTTTGATACAGCTGACCTACTTACGCCAGTAAAGTTACTTGGACATTTAATTTGTCATTGGATGACAATATTAATGATAGAACTAATATCAGTTCGGACGCATGTCTACAATATGCGCATAAAAGTTTTGCTGCAGTTTATAATTACAGTAATTACTACTGTATAATTTTAGCTTAACAATTAATATTATCCTCCATATTATATGCCAGAATTTACAGATAAAGTGACAACTTATAGAAACTGAGTGACGGCGGTAAAAACTTCATATCGTTGCTGTCAAGGGCTTCTGTTCAATTTTCAAATGCTCTGAATAAGCACAGTACAATTAAACAGTCAAGTTAATAGTCATATATGCAACCGTACTCATATAAGAATGCTCATCATCTTACGAATATGCGCCAACACTCGAAATCGAGCAAGCATGTAATTTCATATTTGTAAATAAAGCATAGAATGATCCTAGCAGTTTGTTATCATACGCATAGCCTACTCTAATATTCCCTGGAGTTGGATGTAGTGACCAAACGTACATATAACGAGTGTTTATAGCTGGTTATATTGAAGATAAAAAATATTATCGCCTGTTTATCTTTATCTACCAGATACTCCAAAAGCAGCCACACCAGATAGAGTTTCACTTGATGATACGTTACTAGTGCTTCCTCGCAACTATTCATTTCTTCAGCACTAGCTAATGTCGGAAGCTCTTAAGTTTTTTGCCAGCACTGCAATCATTCACTGAGCACGTAAATGTAATATAATTGGAAAATTAGAGCACTCTCAGAGCGCACACCTCCACCAAGCGAGTCGATGCTAATGAAAGATTCTAATTGCTCTTGAAACTAGGATTTACATGTTATCACCATCAAAACTCAATCATTTGTGCCTCTTGACAGTTACAACAGCTTCTGCAATTTGCTTGAAAAGCCGTCCATAGATTTTTTAGTTATATTTTGACAAACATTAGTCAAATACACAAACCGATCTTCAACAAACTTTGGTCATTGCTTCTTTTAACATTTCTAACAATTTCTACAAATTTCCTGATGATGTCTTGCTAATTTTTTATGTTGTATTATTGATAAAAGTTTTAACAAACACTTGTCAAACACACAAACAGACGAACCGATCATTACCAAAACTTAGTCACTTGTGTCTCAGCATTTCTGACAATTCCTACAAATTCCATGAATATTCGTTCATAACTTTTTGAATTGTGTAACCAAGAAATAAAAAAAAATCATAGAGACAGACAAACAATTACGACAAACAAATCAACACAAAAATTTTGCCATTTGCTCCAGGAAATTTCGTAATAATCCGTCTGTAACATTTTGAGTGATGCTACCGGCAAAAAGAAACAGAAAAACAAAAAAACTGATAGACGGATCTTCACCAAAAGTTAATTAACTGTTCCTCTTAACATATCTAACAATCACTAGAAATTTCGTAAGGATCCGTCCATAAATTTTTTAGCTATCTTGGTGACAGGTAGAAGGATAAACTCAACAAAACCATTAAGCTCCTTGGCTGAGGTAATTAAGGTGTGGTTCACTCTATACTTCCCAGCGTTATTTACACTTCATTGAAAATTAGTATCTCTGGTGCACTTACTTACGTTATCTTGTGTCAACAGCAACAGCGAAGACGCTCGGGCGGGCGACTTAGAAATGCAGGCAGCGAACCAGTCTGTAGTGACCCAGGACGGTGAGTTGCTGGCAGTCAACGGCAAGTTGCTGTCTGCTAATTACGGCGGAGGAGCCATGATCCACGCGCCTATGACCACATCGGTTGTCAGCGTCACCACCGTGTGCTCCTGCACCTGCTTCCCCAAGCACAGCCACTTCACCAAGAGTCCTGATCAGAGACACAGGTTGGTAGGGTTGGTAGCGGCATGATTGTTTTATACCATATAAAGTCGTATTTGGAAAGTCATAGGCATGTATCCATTTATTTGATGTTTACAGGGACGGCATTGGAAAATATCTGATAATCGCGTATACATTTCTGACTGAGATACACAGCCAGTCTTCAATCCTGACGAATGACTCTGGTTGGAACCTGTAAAATTTTCCTGAGCAAAACATTCACTTTACCGACACTATATCGGACGAACAACTGAGCAGCAGAAGAAGTAGGTTTCCCGAAGATAAGTTACTTCAACATAATTCTGATCAGAGGCTCCGGGTTCTGATCAGAGGAAAATAAGTTCTGCTCACAGAAGCAGGAGTTCTTATCAGAGGAACATGAGTTCTGACCAAAGCAGCAGGTTATTGGCTGAATGTAGATGTGCCCTTCTGCACGCGCTGTTACGTCACCCACACTTGTAGTCAGAAGAAAAACCTAGCAGCAAAAAATTAACTTTACAGAGTGTAGGGACTTCACCAGAATTCTAATCAGAAACAGAAGTTGGTGGGAAAAGCTTACGATTTCCTAACGAGCCTTCGGTTGCTACACACCAAGTGTAGCAACCGAAGGCTCGTGTTGATAACAGGACTGTCTTGCTCCAGAAGTCACTTCGCCAAGACCGTGATCAGAAAAATAGGTTGACCGCCGTAAAGTTATTGTTTCCTAAACAGTCTCTGCACAAAGAGTCCTGATCAGAAGGACATGTTGATAGAAATAATTTAGATTATCTCCTTAATAAAATACAAATGGGTCGATTTAGATTTTCTCCCTTATTATTATCAACCCTTTACTGAGCAAGTGACCCTGTTAGGTTACATCCATAATGCTATGCCTCTGAGAATGTAGTGCAGCCGCCCGGTGAGGGGTAAACGCTAGTATTGTCTTTCACCCTGTCTTATTCAGGATGTGCTAGGTACTTCGCAACAAGGATTCTTTCCCCTGCTGTATTCCGACAGAAGACAGAGCACTTGTAGCGAAACCGCACAGCCTAGCTAAGGCTGGAGCCCATCGAAGCAACAAGCTACGTGACGACGCAACATATTTGTTGCATGAAAAAAACGTAACATCGGGTAGAGCGACCTACTCTCCCTACCGACACAACCCAAATCGCGTGCCACACAATTGCTCACAGGCGCCACGTCGCTCGTAAAAATCTCATTGTATCGCTTGTCGTGTCGGTGGGGCCCCGGCCTAAGTACGATAGGGTAAAGGTTAGAGGCCAAAATTTCTGGTGTTTATACCGTATATCTCGTGTATGCAAGTGATGTTTACAGTACTGAAAAAAAGCTACCCCTATCCCTGAGTAACGCTTTTTATAACTTGTTATAACTTAATGCTAAAATAATGTATTAAGGGCATATTCGATTGAACACTAAAATTAAACCTTCTGGGCTTGGCTTGTTCGAAACTTCGCATAAATGCTCCGACTTGGACCCGCTTTATTGAGTTTCAGGTATAGACCCTCAACTAATTATGGTCTTCAGACCTCAACAACACGTTCTTCGTCAGTAAAGTAGGGTTTTTTGCAAGTTCAACGCACTCACGCTGCTTCTAACACATGTAACACGATTCAAAGTGACAAAGTGCAGGCTTTTTTCTTAAACTTGGGACAAATCATGCCCGTATAAGACTTAATTTGGAGCCCTTATACTCTGCAAACAAGATAACTCTACTACGCCGGTAGATGAGATTCTTAAAAAATGTGAAGACGAGTTGACAAAATGAGACAGTGCGATAAATCATTGAAATATACAGTTTCGTTTATCAGATCTTGGCGCAACAGAGAATAGTTTTTTTTTAGTTTTCCCCACCCTGCAGACTTTTCGGAAACTTTATAGCCTTTGATCCTGCAGCCCCTTTCAGTTATTGCCACAACAAGTTAATGTGGATTTTCATCCCAACCGCAGGGCCTAAAATTCGTTCGAACACGTTTTTGTAATTCTGAGTCCTCTGAGTCATATGAGACGCAGGAGGCAGCACGAATGCTTGACTTGAAGACGACCGAATGGCCTCTAGCCGCGGAGCTTGCGAAGACGGCTGCAAGGCACGGCAAGCTAGAAGCACGAATCTGATGTCATGAGGCCGCGCCCAGCTCTGCCGTATTCTCTATAGGAGTTGAAGAGCTTTGTTTCCCCATTACTGTTGGCAAAAATATGTTTGGATTGTGCTCCATGCGAGCTGTTATTGTTTTCTATGCCATTTAAGTAAGGAAGCTCTTCGTTTAACGGACGCCCATTGGTTTTCTCGTAGTATATTTAGTAAGTTTTGTGTACACACAGTGATCGCCTACATGCAAACGTAAAACATTACCGGTATAGAAAAATACCGCAGAAGTAGAGAGGCCTCTTGTACAATATATAATAATAATTTTTATTAAGTACTCATAGACATTACAAAATTGGAATGAAATATGGTACACAGGAGAATGTTTCTTATTTCTAGGTTACACACAGAGCATGTCGCAGTGATCTTACATATTAGACATCATTA
>LQNS02000140.1:440736-457853 GCA_001587735.2 Parhyale hawaiensis
TTGGATCGAGGCTATTCGATTGCCAGGTCCTAATCCTTTTTGATTTGAATCCTCCATCCGCAAGTCAGTTATCAGTGTACCGTGCTCGGTGTGAGGGAGCGTTATCGTGATGAAATACCAATTTGGAACTGCGTGCAATTGTCCGCTCATCAAACCATGAAATCAAGTTGGCTTCAAGAAACTGGCAGTACCTTTCTGCATTGAGTTTAACTGCTTCTGTCACTTCAAATGGACCAATAAGAGCATCACCTACTATCCCGGTCCAAAACATTACACCTCCACCAACTTCTTGACGCTTAAGCCGTGTCTGTTGAGGTCGGTCCTAGAGGACCCATCCAGACGTACGCCCATCCATCGGGACCATCAAGAGTGGCTCTGCATTCGTCAGTAAACATGACCTTGGAGAAATCAGTTTTCATGTTCTCCTCAGCCCATTTGACCCTATTTTCTTGATGAGTTTTTGTTAGAAGTGGTTGTTTAATTGTCTTTTTCACTTTCCCTAGTTTCTGCAGAACCTCACATCTTGTCTTTCTGCTTAGTATTGAGGCTCCAGCACCTTCAAATATCGCCTTACTTGTAGAAAGTTGTTTTCTAGCGGTAGAAACCTTCAAGTGTTGCATATCCCGAGCAGTCAATTTCCTCGTAGAGGCTCTATCCGGAGTTTTCTTGTTGACCTTACCTTCAATTGCATAAGAGTTAATTCTTCGGTGATCACGCAGTAATTCCTTGGAAACTTCGAGTGTTGTCTTACCAGAAACCAATAACGAGGTCACTTTTATCTTTTCTTCACTTTTTAAACCGCTTTTCTTGCCATGTTGACTAGAGAGTGATGTTGCATAATCTGAGGTAACAGCAGAACCCCGTGCGATTAGCAAATGTTGCCAAAACGTGGGACATGGTTCCGTTTTCTATTTCTCTAGTTTTTTATAGTTACAACAACTTGTGCACTAACTTACTATTCACATTTTAAATGTTTGGCACTTATCTTGAAAAATAAGTAAAAAAAATTGTATTTGCATAATCAAAGGTAACGCACTGTACTGCTGTAGAAGAAGAAGAAGAAATGAAGACAGTAAGCTAGAAGAAATAGTTGTCTGCTGCCCATGAAAAATCACCATCTCCAGAGCGCTTCGTTGACCATTTGCCGAATTTATACGTCGTGACCTCAGAGATAAAAGTTATAAAATCTTACTCCAGAAGCTACGTACATAGTGTTCCGATTTCAAAAAATATTTCAAGTAAGAAGTGTCTTCAGATAAAGGGATAAGGATCAACCGTCGCCATCTTCTGCAACCTGGTCATAGATTTACAAAATCTGCAACCTGGCTTATTTTTCGCCTATTTCCTTCAAAGCGGACACGAAATCATATTATAATTACGCTTGTATCTACGTCAGTGTGTCAGTTTGTCAGTGGGTCACGCTCTTCACAAATAGATAGGCGTAAATTAAAGACTTGACTTCACTTCACCCGCATCATATCTACGCTTTCGTTTTTATTTACAAAAAAATTTACTCGCTTTGCTGGTAGCGGATGGCAATCCTAATAGGGTCTGAGGCGTGGCCAAGATACGCCCTGGGTAAAGAAAACGGGTAATGTTGAGCATCTCTGCTCTAAATTTATTTTTCGAAGAGAATATGGTGCTGAGAGCACTAACTTATTGGTGAATTCCCACTGGTCACGTTAGCTTATACGACTTAATTAGGCTTGGATAGACAGACATTGTTGAGTTGGAGTGAGTTCGTCAGGGATAAGCGACGGACGTTTAGTCACACGGGACGGGCTACGTTATAAGAGCTGCATTAGGTTAAACTGAGGTAAATTGCAATAGTGTTGCGTGGGTTGGTTCATTTTCGAAAGTATAGTCTTTATTCAACCGTAGAATTCCACGGGTCCCGCTAGTCTATATATGAATACGCTAGTACCTACCTACCTATACCTACCTACCTACGTACCTACCTTTTGTGTCACGCTCTTCAATATATATAATAGATAGAAGAAAATTGGAGGCTTGACTTTAAATATCAATCATTCCACCCATATCATATATACAGCTTTCCATTTTTTTTACCACATTATACTCGCTTTGATGGCAGTGGTTGATATTTCTAATAGAACCACATGCGTAGCCATGATACACTTCGGGAAAACAAAACGGGTAGTGTTGGGCATTTCTGCGCTCAGTTTCTTTTTTTTTTGTAAGCGAACATGCTGCTGGGAATGCACTACACTACAGTGCGATTTCTGAACAAATAAAATGACACCTCGAAAACAGAAGATTACCCGGGTGCGAGTGAAGAAATTTACCGAATCTGTGTTCTTTTATTATTTAATTGCTATCACATTAAACAAAGCACAAAAAGGATGGGCTACTGTTCAGTATCCACGGGTCCCGATATAGTGAGAGAAAAATTGGATACGCCGATAAAAATTGAAACGTGTAACCTTATGGGGAGCTCAATTATCTATAAACTGTAAGAAATAGAGCTCAGAAAAGGTGTACAAATGCACAGAACATTGCAAGATGTACCGTCGTAGTTCTCTGTCTTTATCAAGGCACAATTGCGGATTCTTTCCTGACAGAACTAGTGCGTGATTCATGCAGTGGTGATATCGAAATACTAGGAAAGGTTAGACGAGATGTTAGGTAGACGGACTGCTTAACGATAGACTGGGTTAAGCGGAGTACGTTTGTTCAGACGGGGTGGTTTAGATATGGGTCTACCTCAGGTTATATAAGGTAAGTGAAAACATTCACTAACCGTGAAATTGCCACGGGTGCAGCTAGTAAATAAATACACGAAGCGTTTCATTATATAAGGATTTTCACCTATCTGTTTTGTTAAAGCGTGACAGAAAATGGACAGATAAACATACAGATAAAGACACATTGGTCTTTATTATATTGTAGAAATCTTTTGAAGATTTACCTACTTTTGCTCTTGGTAAATTTTGCTAATGTTTCAAGGCTTTTTCTTAGTGGGCGTGGTCCAAATGTACGGTCTGTTCTATATTGCACTGCTCATATGTTCTTTAAACCTCTAAATTACTGAAAACAAATATTAAATATCCCAGTCTATCAGCTTCCAGTGTTTATTATCAACTTCAGCTAACTCTAGAAATCGTAAATAAATAACCGACAGTATCGGATGCGGATCCCTATCGGATCCTATAGGCGTCGGGTGTGTGCCTTAAATCCTCCAGTCATTCTACCCTTCTATACATATATATAGTGAACGAAAAATTTAAAATGACGGAAGTGCCGGCCTTATATAATTACCTCCGCCAAAGAGGTTATGTTTTGTCGAGTTCATCTGTCTCTCGGTCTCTTTGTCTGTTTTTTTGTTTTTCTGTCACCAAGATAAATTAAGAACGCTATGGATTGATCTTTGAGAAATTCACAGGCATTGCTATAATTACAGTCTTGTGCAAATATAGGACACGGGAAAAATTCGATAGTACTTCAGAAAAATCCATTTAATTGTTGAAAAACTTGTTGCCAATGGGAAAAATATTACATGTTATTAGTCAATATGTCCATCCTTTGCTTTTATGGTCATTTTACTCGATCTTGCATTATATATATCTACCAGGTTAGGGCTCGTCTTATTGAACTCGTCAACATTATACCAGGCCTGAATTACGACCTGTAGACCTCCACGTAAACAACTTTTAACACCTGTCATTAAGAGAAAAAGACTGCAATGGGCAAAGGCACATAAGAATTGGACTTGAGATATGTGGAAAAAAGTTATATTCTCAGATAAGTCACATTATGAAGTCCATGGTCAGAGAAGGTCCGGGATGAACACGTCCGAGCTGGATGTATTGAACAAGCACCAAAACAGCCTCCAAAAATGTTTTGGGGCACGTTTACTGCTTCTGGTCTTAGGCGTCTGGTACCTGTTACAGAAATGATGAATAGTGAAAAATATAAGAACAAATTACAGACTTGCTTGCTTGCTTGCTTGCTTGCTTCCTACTCTTCAAAGTCGTTGTCCAAATGACGGTGGAATATTGCAGCAGGTTTTGGCGCCTTGTCACACATAAAAGAAAATGCAAACATTTTTTTGAAGAAGCTTCGATTAATGGTCTTCACTGGTTAGGTAATTCCCCTGACTTAAATCCTGTCGAGAATATATGGGCAACAGTGAAAAAAAGGCTCAGAAGAGGTGATTGTTCGACAATGAAGAAGGTAATTTCGGCAGTAATTCAGGTCTGGTATCATGATGATGAGTTCAATAAAATGTGCCCTAATCTGGGTAATTCAATGTCATATGGTTGTAGAAGCAAAGGGCGGGAATATTACTACTTGTGTGTAATATTTTTCCCATTGATAACTTGTTTTTCAACAGTAAAATACATTTTTCTGAAATATTGTCTCATTTTTCACTTAATTATCCCAATTAATTTGCACAAGACTGTAGGCATGCTAAGATTAACAGATGATTAACTTTTGGTGAAGATCCGTTCAACAGTTTGTCTGCCTCATTTTTCGTAGGACATACCTTATAACTCTTAAAGTTATGGATGTATTTTAAATTCGCACGAGTCGTTAGGTATATCACGAAGAGTAAATGACAATATTTTTGTGAAGATCTGTTTGTTTGTTTTGCTTGTTTTGCTTGTTTTGCTTGTTTTGCTTGCTTTGCTTGCTTTGCTTGCTTTGCTTGCTTTGCTTGCTTTGCTTGCTTGCTTGTTTGTTTTTTTGTTTGTTTGTTTGTTTGCTTGTTTGTTTGTCTGTTTGTTTGTTTGTTTGTCTGTTTGTCAATGAATTTGATTATATGTGTGATTACAACCGGCTTTTTGTGCTCATGAAAGGAAAATCATAGTTCTAGAACCAATTGGCATTTTTCCCTTCACATCACCTTGCTTGGCAGTGGTATGCGCTCTCAGAGTGCTATAGTTCAATGTGAGAACAGTTCTCCCAATACAGCCCTGCACTAAACTTCAGGGCAATACTAAATATATTATGGTCAACCTTACTGTTGATGTTCACCAAATATATGCAAAATGAAATGTTGAAGCCGAAAACGGATATTGTTGCGTCTCTGAAACTTGTTGAGATGATTCAGCTGGTCGATGTCAGCAATTTATAATGAGAGAAAAAATATCCAGGAAACAATTACTAATACAAGGATGAAGAAGAGTATCACGCCCTATAACAAACAGCAATGGGGTCCGGTGTCTGCTGCTGCAGTCTGCCAATAACGAAGGTTCAAGTATCAATCGCGCATCAGAGGGTCGTGCTGGAGAGTGAGGGTGTCGAGATATAGAGGGAAAACCGTGATTTATTGGCGAGAGTAGGGCGCAGGTTCAAAGGAACATCTGCCCTCTCTCCTCATCATTTTAACCGTGGTGATGTTTATGGATTGAGGCAACTTATTGTTAGTCGCTTGTTATCTGGTAGTACTCATACTTATCACTTCTTTGAGTCCACGCTTCACAAATTTGTTACAATGAAAGTTAATTGAGTCGCAAACATTTCTACTGTAAAATCCAACTGAAAATGTCTAAGCAAATAGACGAGAGGTAACCATCAGATACTTTTGTTCATATATACCTAAAGTTTCCAGATTACAAAAACTTAAAAATTGGCGATTTGTTGTAGATTAAACAAAATTTGCTTTGGGCTTAGGCTCTTTAGCATTATATATAGGCTGTTCACTCCGCCTCACCCTCAGTACGTACNCGAGAGGTAACCATCAGAAACTTTTGTTCATATATACCTAAAGTTTCCAGATTACAAAAACTTAAAAATTGGCGATTTGTTGTAGATTAAACAAAATTTGCTTTGGGCTTAGGCTCTTTAGCATTATATATAGGCTGTTCCATCCGCCTCACCCTCAGTACTGCTTCTGTAAGTTTTAATAGAGCAAATTGTGGTACTGCCGACTTAGAAAATAATTTCCTTGAACAAATGTACTACGCAAGCCGGAAGAGAGTTTTGAACCTGAGACATATGAAATTGGACGCAAGCATGCCAGTAACTAAGGAGGTTTAAATCTAATATTCAGTTGAAATGGTCCTGTATACGGGAATTATCGAATTGTTTGAGATGTAGCTACAAATATGCAAATAATAAATCATTTCTGAGATTTGTCTTTCCTTCGCATCTTAAAAACATTTAAAAACAATAATTTTAAACAAATTTATATTGTACGATACACAAACTATAACTTTCACAGGACACAGTCAACACCAATATTCCCGTATGATTTTCATCTCGATCTAGTTCATTCGATGCGACTTCATTATTTCCACATATAGAAAAATATTCGAAATTCCTACTCTTAGAAGTAAATTTAGTTGGTTAAAATCTTCCAGTTTTTTCTCAGGTTTTAAATACCCTTCATTTGGCCAGTTTCAATGGGTTAAACTAATCGAATCAACTTTAATTTGTCCGAAACTTGAGTTGTGAACGATGGCTTCATTACCTTTAAAATAATTTTCCTTGAAGTTTTAATCCAATATCAGTACAACTGATAAGGATAAAAAGTCAAACCTGGAATGAATGATTGAGCTTGATGCCGTTTCAGTCCCAATCTGTTTGCAATTAACAGCAAAAATATCAAACTAAATTGGCGACTTAATGAATTTAAGGCTAATTAATCAGACTATACATTATTTCGAGTGAAGTAGACATATCACACCCGCGTTCGCTCTCTTTATCCAAGTAAATTATTATTAGAGCCCGGATTTCTAGCATTTATTCTATTATTTCTGTTACGATCATAATTGCAAATAAAAATTTGCATTTATTACAAAAATGTTACTTTGTTATAAACTCTGTTTTCACAGACACAGAGGAAAAAAGTAGTCATCATGCACTAAATGACTATGAAACATGCACAAAGTAGTTGTACGTATCTGTACAATTAAGCATATACTAATTTAATTGTTAAGTACGCTGGGTAAATATAGATAATATAACAAAGTTCAAGTTACTTCCACTTTCTTTACGTTTCCTATTGAAGAATATATAAGGAATTGTGCAAGTTACTGTCATTAATTGTGATCTCGACATTACCTATTACACAAGTGCTTGAACCTCCTCTAAAATGCCAAAAGTGACGCAATCCGATGCAGTGTGTATCCGAAATATGATACAAGAATTTGGGAATGATATGTTGTGAGTTTGAAGCAATGAATAACTTCCTCTCATCTTCTTATATAGCTACAAATGAAAGAAAACTGCAGAAAATTGGCCCGAACTAGCAAAGTTTTACGTGCTATTTTGCAATAAAAAAAACTATTTTGCTAGAAATAGGAACTACTTTGCTAGCAATAAAAACTATTTTGCTAAGATATCCGCAATACCAATTTTTTTCAAGTGCTATTTTCACTATATTTTTTAGGCTATTTTGACCACTTCCTTAAGACTAAAAATCCGGGCTCTAGTTATTCTACACAGAAGCATTAGAGCGTGTGTGTGAGACCCTCGCCTAGACTGGTGGTGAGGGTCATGGGCGGCCCTCATTACCAGGCACAAGTGGTGCTCTGCTCACCAGCGAGGGACCTGGGGCGTGAAGTCAATCGTGTTCATTGAAGTCCCTAAGCTTGTTAGTTGAGGCCACCTGCTACAGCAGGAGTGGTGTGATCTAGGGTTGTGGGCACTTGAGCGCAGACAACTTAATAAAGTTCTGTGGCCGTGTCGGCAAAGAATTATGAGGAAGAACAGGATAACAATATGGATGTTCAGCTGAACTATTTGTTGTATATGAAAGCTATATAGAGGGCTGGCACGTCATCTGGTTTTCTCGTTGAACAAGTCAAATTGTTAAACCAGGTACTCTATTAGTTTATTAACGGACATAATTCGTTGAGTGGGCTCTGTGATCAAATAAGAAATACGAAAGCAATAAATTAAATTATTAGCAGGTACTGGCCAGCCGAAATAAAATAAACATTAAAGAACAAAATCAATTGAACTATACACTTATTTTGCAAATATTGTATACGTATAATGTTATAGAAACGGTGAAGTCTACTGTATAATTTTACAAGTTACCAGAACACCAAACTTATTCTTGACCCTTTATTCCACTTCTGCATCGAGATGATTCATTGGTCAGAATAAATCTACGTCAAAAGTTACTTTTCTTGAAGTCCACTGTCTCATCACGATCGAGGAAGCTCCAAGGTGCTCGTAGGATTGACAGCCTCTATATTACTTTTCATTTCTCTATGCTTATTTTCAGCAAGCTATATAGAAACATTAACACATTGAGTTTGTTCATTTCAAGTTTTTTATTTGACGAGCACGGCAACCATATCGATTTCATTGCATAAATTGCAATGATTCTAGTCAGGGCTGTAACGCCTGAGTCATAATAGCTTTCCAATTCTTCAGTGCGTGCTGGGAAAAATATGGAGATAGAAGCCCATGTCTCCGTCCGACCGCATCGAGGCTTCTGCTAGTCATTATCACATAATTTATGCAGACTGGCTCCTTGAACTATTCACCGCTACACATTTGGCTCATTGTCTGCTCGGCAAATAATCAGATGAAAGAGCACTTCTCAGCCGCAAGTGCATGCAGACTCCCAAGTGCGTGTGGGCAAGAATGTGCCCAGCATTGTGCCCCAAAGCTCCAGTATCGCGTGAGATCTCATAACTGTTACCACAAGGTCTCACCAAGTCCGTGAGAACTAAGCTCGCCTGTTCACACCAACACCTCCGCTAGTCTCAGCTTCAAAGCGGCCACATTCTTGAATTTAGATCAAGAGTCGGTGGCCATCCGAGACTATAGGTACATAAAATTGTGGGTGAACTATTGTATCATATATATATATATATGTATATTATAGTTATCTCCGCCATGAAGATGATGTTTTTGTATTGTTTGTCTGTCTATTTGTTTGCCCCTTTGTCGGTCACCAAGATAGCTCAAAAAGTTATGAACGAATCATTACGAAATTTGCAGAAATTGTTAGACATATTAATAGTAACAGATGATTAACTTTTGGTGAAAATCCGTTCATCTGTTTGTTTGTCTGCCGATTTGTCCTGGCTTAGTACTATAACTCAAAAAATTATGGACGGATTTTCATGAAATTTACATGAGTTGGTAGGTATATTACGAAGCGTAAATGACCAAATTTTTGTGATGAACTGTTCGTTCGGTCGCTTGCCGCGGTGTTTGAGTTTATGCTTGTTAGCACAATAACTCAAAACGTTGTGGATGGATATTTATGGAAATTGCAGGAGTTTCTGTAATGTTAAAAGACAGAAATTATTCAAATTTGGTGATGATCGATTTATCCGTTTATGTGTTGGACTTATGTTTGTCATAATGTTTGTCAGCAGCATAACTGCTGAATAGCATGGAATGGATCTTCAAGAAAATTACAGAAACTGTTAATACTGTCAAAAGGCACAAATTAATATATTTTGGTGTTGATACAAAGAGAATCATGGTTTCAGAACTAATTTGAATTTTTCGTTACCGTTGCCTTGCTTGGCGGATGCGCTCTCAGGGTGCTGTCTAGTTTGTATTATAGTATAACTCGTTATACAGGTCAAGTATGCGTGCATCTGGAGGTTAGACTATTAAAATCGCATATGTGATTTTATTTTCTTGATGGGCATGCAAATAAAAATATTATATAACTGTGTGATGTTATCGGTTTTTTGAAAGTTTGTCGAGTGCACGAATAAAATCTTTCGCAAACTGACGATGTCACTTAAATTATGTGCGGAGAGTTCCTGCGAACAACTAAAATATTGTATGAAAGAGAACTTACTCAATAATTTGCGGGTAAAGGATTGTAATTACTGTATTATCCACAGTAGCAGCAGGCGAAGCGTGCCGCGCAGTTGTAACTCAAGGAGCCGGGAACGAGCTCCAAGCCTGGTGAGCGATCTTTGTGCTGCCCAATTAATGCACTGAGTCAATATAAAACTTGCTTGGTGTGCGCGCTACGTGGGGCACCACGGAATGGGAAGGTAGGGGAGCGGGTCGTTAATTAAACCTTTGCTACGGCACCGTAGTTCTTCGACCTGTGATCGGCTGCAGCTGTACTTAATACTCATTTGGGGCCAAATGTCCTATATCTGCGGCACGAACCAATGCGTGTTGGTTTCCCAGATGAGGGTGCAGTCAAAGTTGACTTTACTTTTATCCTTGTCTAAAGCAAGCTGTGCTAGCTCGCTCAGAATGCATATTGCTTGTAGGAATGTAAAAAAATAATGAAGCTTTAATTGTAACAAAATCACACAACTTGGGTAAAATAGGACTAACCCAACACACCTCGGCGGCACAATTAATTGGCCCGGGGGAGCCCAAATAGAGCTCTAATTAAGGAACTCGAGAACGAAACGTCCAAATAAACTTTGCCAAAAGTATTGCATAATAACCCATTCACAATATATATAGTGACCTCATCGGTTCCATAGATTCATATGACAGAACACAGATCCCGGTAATGAAATCCATACCAACATATATAGACCGCGGGACTACTGCAGTACAGACAGTCGGCTGGTTTATCTATACAAACACAAATCATTTGTTGAGCAGCCAGGACATATATATATATGGCGCAACATATATATGCAAAGTGGGGTTGTTTATCCTGCTCGTCATGATCCTTAATTGTGTTTCATTAATTAATTATGCCATTAATATTTCGAGAGCGTCACGAGATCGTCTTTGTTTTACCTGGTTTTTCTAAATGGTTTCGGACTTTACTAACGAGCTTCTGATTTATGATTATCCGATTCAGTTCTCGGAGGTCAAATCCGATTCTTTAGTACGATTCGGAAAACTAAATCTGATTGGAATCGGAGGTGTAAACTTTGATCCAGATACCCAGGTCTGGTGATTTCCCTGTTCTTGAATAGCAAGGAAATTTGTATCTTTACGCGAACTTATCTGTCCCTCGATTACCCAGTATCTGCTGTATTTCATAGAAATTAATGTTATATGTGGTAAAATTGTTTCTTCGAGGCACAGTAAAAATGTTTTGTGACTTGACCTGTGTTGCTCCATTTCATGAGTAGAAGTTAATTAATGTCTTTCAAAATTACTAACATGATGTGCATAAAATGCTATTGCCTGTTATATTGTAACACAACCGTTGCCCATGATTTATTAGACACTGCATGCTGAAAAATACCGCAATTGAAACTTTATTTACATTTTAAAAAGTATATAGGATGATTGAGTGATCGATAGGTTCATGCTTACTTTGCGTTATTCAACAAAACAATTTAATATACGCCAACTGGTGTGTACACATTTATATAATTGTATCATTTGCCTTATGTTCTGAGCAAAACAGATACGCTATATAAAAGTAGGCTTGGTATAGGAGACTGGGCATGGGCATGCATCTCCAATCTCCTACCAAGCATACTTTTATAGCCGGCCATGGCTCGTCGCGCTCTATTGAAAACTATATATGCATGCTGCAGACTATGATAAGAGCATAATAACTACTTAATTGAAATCACTTCTTGCTTTGTCAATGGTGAAATCCAAGCAATGGAGATACCTGCAGCTTCTCTAACCCCACTGAAGATTCCTAATTTTTTTTTTTTTTTTCAGTTGAAGCCAAGGACGCTGATCTCTTATATCTGCTCTCTAGCTATAGTGTCACTTGCAGCATAACCTCCGTAAGCAAATTAGAGGCAAAAGAAGGCGGAAGGAAGAATGTATCGCATCAAATTTTTTACTGTCATTTTTGACGGCCTGGTATATATGCACAAGTGAAGTGAGAAAGAACTTCATCCAGCGATATTTCACACCAATATTTAGCTGCCTATTTATATTTGCTGAGACGAAACGAAGGTGTGCTAAATCACCTGCAGTGTGTGAGAGGCTCTATTGAATAAACTCTCGTGTATATGCTCCTCGCGTGCTGTATCTGTTCCGAGCTCAGTGCATGCTTCTTTTAGAATATATATATATATATATATATATATATATATATAGACTCTTGTCGCGGTTGTTGTGCCATGCTACACTAAACTAGGTGTTGACACAAAAACTCCATAGTTTCTAACTGGAATACGTAGGGTAATCGTATAAAATACGTCAATCATTCTCATATGAATACGTAGGACTAACCTATAAACTGAAGTAATATGATCATTTTCATTGAATTGAATACGAAGGATGACCTTATTTTTATCAGATTATTCTGTATATTTCAGTAAGAAATCATGCACCTTAATTAGCCCAGAGTCATGCAGAGCAGTACTGAACTTGCAACACTTCAGAACAAGCCGATGATTGTCATCAACGTTTAACCAAAGAGATGCCAGCCGCAGATTTAGGTTGCAGCTCTAAGTTAGAGGAATCTTCCCATTCTCATATGGCGGAATTAAGAACCAATAATTTCATGGATAAAATCGCAATTTCTAAAAGCNGATTATAGTAGAACAACTATGATTATGGTCGAGACTTTGGTTGTTTATTATCGATATATCCTCCATATTCAACCATTTATGGGGTGCAGTATGGTAGAGATATGTCACAACCTTCGCCATAATATCAACCATAATTCCCAACTATAAATACCCAATTACAACTATTAAGGTTTTAGCTGCACAACCATGATCTACCATAGTGAACCGTAAAAAACCATTCACAACCAAAATCGACTGTGTTCAACGAATGATACAACTATATTCTACCAAGATAAACTTTTTATTTATTGACATATTATGCAGTCGATGCCTGCTTTGTTTGCTGATGATTAGTTGCTTATAATAATAGTTTATTTATTACGTGCGTGTTAGGCCTGCAGCTCAGGATGGTCTAAGGCTCTAAGCTTCAGAACGATGCTAGAGCAGGAGCTTGAACCAGTCGGTGTAGTTAACGCACGTATATATACAACTTCTTTCACTCTAAAGTCGGTATAGAGCTACTCTACCCAATTTAGAGGAATCACAACTCAATCGATAACTTTCGGGTGGTATTCGTTGCCGGGTACGAAAGGTTAAATATTTCATAAAACTTTACATCTTCCATATAGAGCTAATGGGAAGAATTTCTTGATGAATCTTTACAGATATAAACTGAATAAACATAAAAATAGATGGCAATATTTGATCAAGGATTGCAATACTATTTAATAAGGAACACAACAAATAGAAATGGATATGATGGGTAACTACGCTAAAGTGGCTAAGCGTAAAACAATCAGGAAGCAATGGATAAAAATAACGTCAAGGCCGCTAGTGTCCATATATACAGTGCAATGTCTACATTTCATCGACAGGAAAGAAAAGACTGAAAATATGCACAATTTTTGCACTATGATATGAATTTTTAGATGCTTCGCATTCAAGCTCATAGTCATACAATATTATTTTGGTCGATAATGTTGGGAATTCTAGCCATAATATTAAAATCCATGGCAATCTATACATATTCTGCCCCATATAATGGGAGGAATTCCCCTGATCCTACGTACGGAAATCCGTTGATAAGCTACCATAGTTATGCTCTACCATACATAGTCTTTAAACATCCTTGTACAACCATCTATATACCATATATAGTCGTCAAACATCCATGTACTACCAAAGACCTTCGTTTCTTGACAAGCCATAAACAATTAACCAATATTGCCTCCACCAATATTGACCTAAATAAACTAAAATCAACGTAATATATGTTATGGTCGGCAGATCTACCATATTGTTTCATCATCCATAATCGACTTTAATCTCTCATACACCCCTATATTCTATTATATTCACAACCACTGGGTAGTGACCTCATCGGTTCTATAGATTCATATGACAGAACACAGATCCCGGTAATGAAATCCATACCAACATAGACCGGGACTACAGAACAGACAGCTAGTAGGCTGGTTTATCTATATAAACACAAATCATTTGTTGAGCAGCCAGGACATATAGATATAGCGCAACATGCAAAGTGGGGTTGTTTATCGATCCTGCTCGTCACGATCCTTGTGTTTCATTTATTAATTATGCCACTTATATTTCGAGAGCGTGACGATCGAGATCGTCTTTGTTTTTACCTGGTTTTTCTGAATGGTTTCGGACGTTACTAACGAGCTTCTGATTTGTGATTATCTGATTCAGTTCTCGGAGGTCAAATCCGATTCTTTAGTACGATTCGAGAAACTAAATTTGATTGGAATCGGAGGTGTAAACTTTGATCCAGATACCCAGGTCTGGTGATTTCCCTGTTCTCGAATAGCAAGGAAATTTGTATCTTTACGCGAACTTATCTGTCCCTCGATTACCCAGTATCTGCTGTATTTCATAGAAATTAATGTTATATGTCGTAAAATTGTTTCTTCGAGGCACAGTAAAAATGTTTTCTGACTTGACCTGTGTTGCTCCATTTCATGAGTGGAAGTTAATTAAGGTCTTTCAAAATTACTAACATAATGTGCATAAAATGCTATTGCCTGTTATATTGTAACACAACCGTTGCCCATGATTTATTAGACACTGCATGCTGAAAAATACCGCCATTGAAACTTTATTTACATTTTAGAAAGTATATAGGATGATTGAGTAATCGATAGGTTCATGCTTACTTTGCGTTATTCAACAAAACAATTTAATATACGCCAACTGGTGTGTACACATTTATATAATTGTATCCGTTGCCTTATGTTCTGAGCAAAACAGATACGCTATATAAAAGAAGGCTTGGTGTAGGAGACTGGGCATGGGCATGCATCTCCAATCTCCTACCAAGCTTATACTTTTATAGCCGGCCATGGCTCGTCGCGCTCTATTGAAAACTATATATATATGCATGCTGCAGACTATGATAAGAGCATAATAACTTCTTAATTGAAATCACTTCTTGCTTTGTCAATGGTGAAATCCAAGCAATGGAGATACCTGCAGCTTCTCTAACCCCACTGAAGATTCCTATTTTTTTTTTTTTTTTTTTCAGTTGAAGCCAAGGACGCTGATCTCTTATATCTGCTCTCTAGCTATAGTGTCACTCGCAGCACAACCTCCGTAAGCAAATTAGAGGCAAAAGAAGGCGGAAAGAAGAATGTATCGCATCAAATTTTTTACTGTCATTTTTGACGGCCTGGTATATATGCACAAGTGAAGTGAGAAAGAACTTCATCCAGCGATATTCCACACCAATATTAAGCTGCCTATTTATATTTGCTGAGACGAAACGAAGGTGTGCTAAATCACCTGCAGTGTGTGAGAGGTTCTATTTAAAATACTCTCGTGTATATGTTCCTCGCGTGCTGTATCTGTTCCGAGCTCTGTGCATGCTTCTTTTAGAATATATATATATATATATAGACTCTTGTCGCGGTTGTTGTGCCATGCTATACTAAACTGAGTGTTGACACAAAAACTCCATAGTTTCTAACTGGAATACGTAGGGTAATCGTATAAAATACGTCAATCACTCTCATATGAATACGTAGGACTAACCTATAAACTGAAGTAATATGATCATTTTCATTGAATTGAATACGAAAGATGACCTTACTTTTATCAGATTATTCTGTATATTTCAGTAAGAAATCATGCACCTTATATAGCCCAGAGTCATGCAGAGCAGTACTAAACTTGCAACACTTCAGAACAAACCGATGATTGTCATCAACGTTTAACCAAAGAGATGCCAGCCGCAGATTTAGGTTGCAGCTCTAAGTTAGAGGAATCTTCCCATTCTCATATGGCGGAATTAAGAACCAATAATTTCATGGATAAAATCGCAATTTCTAAAAGCGGATAGAGCGCGAGGATAATCGTCAACGAATTGAGCGTAAGCTGTGGGCAGGACAAAAGGAGACAACTGAGCAGGAGGAGCTCCATTGAACCTCAGGTAGCTGTTGCCGCCAGTTCTCAATTGCCTTTAGAGACACTCTGCCCATTGCCGCGTCGCCTGACAGGCTTCTTCTGCGACGGGTGTGAGTGTTGCCAACTCAGCGGCTACGTTACTGAACCTTACAATGAACTTTCCGACCAGTAAGATAAAAATGTTGCATGTAAAGGATATTCGGCATTCTTCAGGAAACATGCGACAGATTTCAGTTATTATCCACTCACCACCTTTTCATACGCTACATTGTTGTTACAGAATTACTACCTATTACTAAAAAATGATCAGTTAAAAAAACAATACCAAGAAACGAAGAGAAAGCTTGACGAATTAGACGATGCAAAGAGTGTTCAGAACTGTACTTAAAATTATGGAAAAGTTGACATGCCTATATAACTAGAGCTGGTGCAGCATATGCACATTATGCAGCCATGGTTAAGCGTCGATCGTGACCCAACTAATGGCCAGTGGTTGACTTAGGCATCTCGAATACGTTTTTAGAGGGCTTTCTAGCATCGCTAACGAAAAGAGCACAAAACTAAATACTGTAACAGATATTGGACCTCAGTGACTCATAGCTGAAGAAATGAGAATCAGTATGTTATGTTTACAAAAACTTGTTTTCCCTCACAATATTTTTATCAAAATTCAAACGTACATGATTAAAAAAAATTATACAAAGCAGAAAAAACCTCAAATATATTTCATTGACGATGCCATGATATGAATTCACCTTATGGCAACCTCATACATCCCTGCTAACACACGACGTCGAATCAAAACCGTGAGCTGTGGCACAACGGGCTATGCACGAGTTGATTTTTGAACTCCAGATCGATAACGTTGTTAGCACGTCGTATCACAACGTGTTAACAACGTGCTGGGCACGTCTTCGGCGCCTTGTGCTGGGTGGTCCCTTTGTACGTTGTGCTACAACGTGCTGGACACGTTCCTAGCACGTTGTGATGCGACGCGTTACGGACTTGCCCAGCACGTTGTTAGAACGTTGTGATATACGACGTGCTAAAAACGTTATCTGGAGCTGAATTGACAATGCCAGGCAGCTATGGTGGTTGTCATAACGTTGTCAGCACGTACATCTCCCAACGTGCTATTCATATCGTGCTAATTAAACGTTATCTGGACAGATTCCACATATCGACGCGCATATAGCACGTTCATATGTCAATTCACGATCTGATATCTACTTAGAATCAACGTCAAATTGTTAGCTGGGTTGTACGGACGTGAATATCACCCTTTAGATATCTGTTCGAAATACGAGAAAATGTTGATAGAGATGGTGAGGTTGTTCTCAT
>LQNS02000140.1:458996-473962 GCA_001587735.2 Parhyale hawaiensis
ATTAGCAGCCAGCTAGTACGTATACGTACGGAGTGATGCTGATAAAGATGCGTTGATTTACTATTTGCATTTGATAAAAATTATTATTTTTTAACATTAAAACTATTGCAAACGGCGGACTTCAGTATAGACAAGAGGTTGAGATACTAAACCGGAAACTCTAAGTATATCGTAATTAAGTTGATTAACCCATTGCGACCCAGCAGGCCTTTTTTGTACTATTTATAGAGGGACGTTTCCCTCGGTAATTGAGGAGATAAAAGCACATTATAAGGTACAGTTGTGTGAACAAGTGTCGTTGTCGCTACTCAGTTTCGTCACTTCGTTATATAGGCTCGCTTATTTAACGGATTTACTACTCGAAAATCATCCTATAACCTTATAAAAAGCGATACAAAATGAGATATGTAAATTGTTAAGTCTCACTAACTAGAATCAGCAAGAAATATCCCACATACGAGCCGTTATGTCTATGCCATCGTGGTCGCAACCAAACACTTTGCGTTACGACGATAAAATAATTATATGCTTTGAGTTTTTAGACCTTCTGTGCCCCACATGTAGAAGCTAAAAGAGCAAAACTGCGTCTGGGGCGGCCAAAATTTTGTTAGGGTAGGCACACATTGTTTATGTATTTTAGAATCGCGAATCGTCCATGCAAGCAGACGATGAGTTCTCTCACATCTATGCAACTTCTGATATCAATGTTGTGCGTGTTTGGTGGATTTGCGCGATCGATCGATCGCGCTGCGCGTTTGGTGGATCATTCAAATTTTAAAATGGAAAAACAAGAAAACAGTCCTTGCCTCCCCTAACCTACCCGACATTAAACCCGAATATATATAGTCCAACTTACACGAAATTACGGCCTAATACCTACAACATCTACCAAACGCTCAGTGCGATCGACCGATCGCGCAAATTCACCAAACGCGCACATCATCAATACGCACAGATGCGGCTGTGTATTTATATTCTTCTCAATTAATCGACTAATAAATCTGTCAAGCAGCCCCCAAAAAAATTAACTGTTAACCAGTGACCAAACACAAGTAAATTAGTTTCTTATATGTCTAAGTGTCGGTCGCAAGCGGCCGCAAATGCCCACCTCTATTCATAACTTACTGATTTACCGCAACTTTGTGACCATTGTTGTCAATTAAGCGGAATTTCAGGAGAAACCTAGGGGGATCCTAAAATTAAAGGTGGCAATACTGACTCGGAGGTGTTAAGAGTCTCATGAATTCAATTGACGAGGTTCGTTTCTCGCACCTCTGAACAGCCACAACAGTTTGTTATTGTGTACAAAGGCACTTCAGCATGCGGTCAAGTGGTACATGAACTGGCGCAAAGGACTTCTCAAGCTCCTCCTCAACCTTTTCTCCTTTCAGAAACTTCGCTTGTATTTACGGCAGGCGGTCCAATAGCCGGCGGCAGGAGACAAGCCTTGCCTCCTATTGGATCAGGCTGGGAGGGAAAGCCACGCCTTCTCTAAAATACCAAACTTGTAACCAATAGGAAAGCCGATTGTGCCGGTCTTTGGGTAAGCTTCAGAAAAAATGATGGCAAGAAGTGATCATATAGCAAAAAGGATCATTCCCCGGCATGGACGATGCGAGGAAAGTACGCTAGACGCCGTAAACTGACTCGGCCTGTATTGAATTTGATCTGCTAGTTGATTCGAAAGTGATATGATCCTGTTGCGCTTGTTGTCTGTCTTGCATGAGGTCTTCATAGATAAAGTGGCGCAAAATTTGTTGTTGTAATAATGACTCATAGTTTTTGTGGAGTTCAGGGCTTCCGAAGTGTCGTGCTGATTTAGAAGTGTTTGTGTTGTGCGAGTTTTGAACTTTTGGTGTTACCGCTGGTGTTTGGTGCGAAATCTATACGAAGAAAGTGGGCTATGGAAACTGAATTTACTGCTATTCAAATATAGTGCTTATAATAAGCTGAATCCATTTACAACTGTAGGTTTTTTTTTGTGGATTTTATGAAAAGTGTTTTTATGAACTCAATCGAGACTCGGTAATTAAAATTACTTCGTATTTTATTTGTGTGTGTAGAAAAATAATCTGAAAGCACCATCTCCGAAGAGAGTTTGAAAACTTTTTTAAGGATTTGTCTTCTTATGAATAATTTTTACTTAGTTCATGATTGAACTTTGTTTTTTAAATTGTATCAAGAAAGATGAAAACGGAACATCCGAGGCCGTCGTCGGCGGAATCGTACGGAAGCTTCTCAATTCCTTCCCCCGACGGGCTAAGCACTCCTAACCCCCGACTGCCTCACTACAGCAGCATGAACTCTAGTTCCTCCAGCGCAGCTAATTTTTCAAACCTAAGCAATTTTCAAAGCACTGCGTCTAACCTTTGCAGTCGCTCCTTCAAAAACGATACCTACACTCCGCCACCTCATATCGGCATGGGCATGTCGCCAATGTCTTCTCAATCTTCCGTAACAACGCCGCCTTTATCTTCGTCTCCTTTAAGCCCATCGGAACCGCTAAGAAATATAACAAATAACCCGCATTTGATTCACGGGTCCGCCGCCTCGCCATTCCACTACGGGGCTTTAGCAGCCAACACGTCCGGCAGTACAGCCCCCTGCGCCGTCAGCCAATCCACTTCGTCCAGTTGCACCACTAATATTTCCAATTTATCCAAGTCGCCGGCTATAAAACCACAGCCAACGTCCCCGCATATTGCTACCGTGACACCTGAACCCCATCACCGTGAATCACCGTCCCTATCAACCCCGAAGAAAACCCCCTCCTCCTCAGCTTCGCCAAGCTCCC
Organism: Parhyale hawaiensis; assembly: GCA_001587735.2. Lineage (NCBI taxonomy): Eukaryota > Metazoa > Arthropoda > Malacostraca > Amphipoda > Hyalidae > Parhyale > Parhyale hawaiensis. The sequence continues at coordinate 461,791 of LQNS02000140.1, forward strand.
CATCATCGTCCCCAGTAAAAACGTCCCAGTTCAACAAGGAACAAATAGACTGCATATGCGAGGTTCTCATACAGGCGAGAGATATGGACAAACTCTCTAAGTTTTTAAACAATTTACCGGCCTCGCACTTTGCAACCGATGCAGTTTCCGAGGTCATACTAAGGGCCAAAGTTGAAGTTGCTTTTGCGAAGGGCAATTACAAGGAAGTATATAATATCTTAGAGGCGACGTCTTTCCATGCCAACTACCACACCCACTTGCAAGGCATGTGGTACAAGGCGCACTATAAAGAAGCCGAGAGAGTTCGTCAGAGACCTTTGGGTAAGTGCACAAGTTTCAATTAGCTACCGTTATAGAATGCAATAATCGTATTGCATGCATAGGTATAGGGTGTCTATACAGGCACTAGCTAGTTGTACTCTTCTTATAACTTCAGCATATAAGTTTTATGTACTCGTATCTATCCACGAGTATTATGACAGGACGACACTATGCAATATCTCTCTCAATAATTTACGAGAAGAAGTTAAACTCAGGTCAGGCTGTTCAACTCGATCGAGTGCTTCCCACGGGCATCTTAGCTTGCCGGCCGTGCCTTTCACCGCGTAATCGGTACGATATGCGAGCTGAACGCCCGCTCGTAATTGATTGTATAGTGCAGCCCAACCCGGGTATATAAGAATATCATTACATTCATGCAAGTGGTAAAGCTGCTTGAAAATTATTGTAAACTCGCCTCTTATAATTGGACCCTCAGGGGCATATTGTGGCGGGCCCTTTCCCTCCCACAATATGTTTGGGCATCACGCACGCAAGGGTCCCGAGTGCCTTCTCCGCAGGGGATGTTGCATCTGGCCACAGTTCCTGCTGACGTTAGTTTTGTAAAGTTAGGTAGGTTCTCGATTTTTCCCTTTCTGCTCCTTGAGGTGGGCTGTTGATCGAGACAGCCGACCTAGTTCGTGGGACTTTTCTACTCTCTCTCGTGTGGAAGGCCTCGAATATAGGGTCGTCCACCCGAGTGTCTTTCTCTATTCTTTGCGCCTTTTTCCCGCCAGTAGTAGCGCACTGAGCCAATCGAAATTTTCCGGCAGGAATGCCGAGATAAAATATTCCTACTGATGAAAAGCGTGATATTATTTTCGGTTGAGCTCTTGAATATCGCCTCGCTGCGTACGTCTAGTGTGGTTAAATCACTGAATTTTATAATAATAATAACAACAATTCCATACCACGATGCTTAAAATATCTTCATGGTCTGGAGGACGGCCCCTGAAACTATAGAGTTTCAGGTGCCGTCCTCCACACCATTAAGACATTTTAAATATCGTGGTACGGATCTGCGCCCTCAGGGGCATATTGTGGCGGGCCCTTTCCCTGCCACAATATGTTTGGGCATCACGCACCCAAGGGTCCCGAGTGCCTTCTCCGCAGGGGATGTNGGCGGGCCCTTTCCCTGCCACAATATGTTTGGGCATCACGCACCCATGGGTCCCGAGTGCCTTCTCCGCAGGGGATGTTGCATCTGGCCGCAGTTCCTGCTGACGTTAGTTTTGTAAAGTTAGGTAGGTTCTCGATTTTTCCCTTTCTGTTCCTCGAGGTGGGCTGTTGATCGAGACAGCCGACCTAGTTAATTCGTGGGACTTCTCTATACTCTCTCTCGTGTGGAAGGCCTCGAATAGGGTCGTCCACCCGAGCTAGTGTCTTTCTCTATTCTTTGCGCCTTTTTCCCGCCAGTATAGTAGCGCACTGAGCCAATCGAAATTTTTCGGCAGGAATTAATGCCGAGATAAAATATTCCTACTCTTGAAAAGCGTGATATTATTTTCGGTTGAGTTCTTGAATTTCGCCTCGCTGCTTACGTCTAGGGTGGTTAAACACTGAATCTAATAATAATTCCATACCACGATGCTTAAAATATCTTCATGGTCTGGAGGACAGCCCCTGAAACTATAGAGTTTCAGGTGCCGTCCTCCAGACCATTAAGACATTTTAATATCGTGGTACGGATCTGCATGCATGTGTAGCCTATACTCCCGCCTGAGCAGCGACGAACCACCACAGATTCGCATACTTATACCCAATATGCAGCTCATCAGTATGAAGACGAAATTAACGTTTCCTTTGCCCTTCGATCGTATATCAACATCCGAATACAGGAAACCCCCGACTAACATAAAAGATTGGAGCTATATGTTAATCGCGTCGTTACTGAACGATTTTCTATGTCGTCTAAATACTTTGTTAATTGAGGAACGGTGTATACTTCATATCTTATAATCGGGGTCTCGCTATTTAAATCGAGGCAATGCGCATCGAATTCTGTACTGTTATTCGAAACTGTGTTAATCGGGGATTTCCTGTACCTTGGTTGTGTCATATTTCGGACAGCTGTGCCAATCGGAAATTTGTAGGCATTTATCGGCTGCCTACGAGCAAATAGTGAACCGTATCTGATAACAACGGATAAATGCCTATAGATTGCCGATCGGGTGTATGTCTGTACTATGAATACATTTAACAAAGCTGCTATTTTGTTGGTCGTCAATCCTGTCACTTGGCCTATATAAATAGCAAGTGTCACGAGCAAAGTTTCAGCATCTCTTCAAAATGGAGCGCATAATAAATCAGATAGCTTTATTTACAGTCTGTAATTGAAACAGATACAAGAACGCATTCGGACGTTGTACCTGTTCCTGCATGTATAGGGCAACAGACTATAGGTATAGTGCTATATGAATTTCACCGGCCCTATATAAAGTACCGTACATAATTAGTAACATCTATGCAGTTCAATGACAATGTCTTTCGTATCTATTGACGGCACGTGTAGGTCAGCAATTGTACTCATGCACAACAATGAGTAATTTCAAATATATCATATTATATTCATATACTGTATATGAAGCCGAATGTCGATCACCTTATATATACACTGATACTAGTCAATGTAGTTGTTCATATATAACTATATACAGATGCAGTAATTTAATCTCTTTTTCTTGAGCATTTTTCAAACAAAGATTTAAATACTTAATATAGTTGTCTCTTCGTCAACGGCTTTGAACGTTCCGCACGTACTGGCAGAATTTCAGATAAGCCTATATTGTGACTTAGGCCTATGGGACATGCGTTTTTAGCGTCCACTTTGTTCCAGCTCCTCAATTCCTGCTACTGCTGATGTTTTATTATCTTCATGTTTTTCTCGTTTATTGCGTCCATCCTCTGTGAAAAGATATCCGTACACCATTGATATGGTTTGTAGTTTCTTTTTTTTTATATCGAGCTGGATCTCTTCAGCGACTCATCTAGTCTTTGCATCAATGGACCATAATTAAGGGGCTCGAATTTTTAATGCTATATAATTAAACGAAGCTAACTGCCAGTAATCGCCACCTGAGTTATTTGTACTGTCGTGTTTGTGGTTTATGATCACAATTACAAAAACTTTATAATAACCGTAAACTGACGCAATATTTTTGCCCCATTACCCTAGCTATGTGTAATAGTTTCTGCAGAAATGCTTGCCTTTGGTGACATAAAACTGAATATATATATATATTTTATCAAAAAGCTATTAATTACCGCCGCTCAGGGAAATTATAGTAAAATTGACAAAAAAGCATAATTTTTCTAGAACCAGCACGATAGTGGCTTGAAAATTTACAGACACTATAAGCATCATAAGTTTGACTTTCTGTGAAATTTCTCCTGGAATTTATAGCCAAATAGTCGAGATGTTGTCAATTCTGCGATAAAGCTTTTATTTCCGTTCTAAGTGTATACGGTATAGCTTCAGATATATCTCCTCAAAATTGGTATAGATTAAAACTATTAAAGCAGCTTATCCTTCTGCGGTGTAAATGGAATCTTCGCTGCGCAATTGGACACTTGTAATACATTTACTTCCCGGAACATTCGACTGTGGTGTGAATCCGTCACGCAACTACGTATATTGACTGGCAATTATAACTTCTTGATATATAAAACATTTAACGCCTCTGGTGTCGCTATACCAACACAGCCGACTGCTGCGCCATAACAAGCTGTACATCATACTTTACTATATTTCCTTTGAATTTTTAGTCATAGCTCATTAAGTTCAAGCAGTTACCATGCTCGGCTTCCTATTGTTCATAACTCAAAACGTCTGTGTTTTATTTAGTTGAAAAAATGTAGAAAAATTGGAGAACTACTTGAAACGGCAGTCGTGAAATGCTAAAGGCCAGTGCACACGAAAACCAAAATTGTGGAAAGTGGCAATTCACCCAGAAATGCTCTTACAGACTCTGGAAAGTAGTTTCCTGAGGAGCGAATTTAGCAGTACGAGTATATCTATGCAGTATACGAGTATATGATGTATATCTATGCAGTACGAGTATATCTATGCATCTAGGCACATCTTGTTTGTCAAGTTCAGGCAGTTCGAAGCAGCTTACATTTCAGTTTTCTCAGTTGACAGTGAAAAACCTCCATTTTTCTTTTATCTTTACCTATAAGCAAGCAGTAATTGCTTCTCTAACAAAATAAAGATATCTGTTCAGAACGTGACTTTTCATTATAGAAACCGGGGATCTCTTAAGTTGCATTAATCGCAGGAAGATTACGGTTACATGGTGGACGTTGCCTACTTTTTTTTAAAAATTGAAAGTTTGCTTTCATTAAGCATTCATTCGTTTCCAATTCCTTACCAGTAATTTTTACGTGTATTTAATTGGTGAAATAGTGACACATACATGTATACAACCCAGTCGGAAATTCTGATTATAGTAGAATATAGTGGTGTATGAGAGATTAAAGTCGATTATGGATGATGAAACAATATAGTAGATATGTAGACCAAAACATAACGTTGATTTTCCTTTATTTAGGTCGATATTGGTGGAGGCAATATTGGTTGTTTATGGCTTGTCAAGAAACGAAGGTCTGTGGTAGTACATGGATGTTTGACAACTATATATGGTAGTTGGTTGTACAAGGATGTTTAAAGACTATATATGGTGGAGCATATGTTAGAGCATATAACTATGGTAGCTTATCAACGGATTTCCGTGCGTACGATCATGAGGGGAATTCCTCATATTATATGGGGCAGAATAAGTATAGATTGCCATGGATTTTAATAATATGGCTAGAATTCCCAACATTATCGACCAAAATAATATTGTATGACTATAAGCTTGAATGCGAAATATCTGAAAATTCATATCATAGTGCAAAAATTGTGCATATTTTCAGTCTTTTCTTTCCTGTCGATGAAATGTAAACATTGCACTGTATATATGGGCACCTATAGCGGCCTTGACGTTATTTTTCTCTATTGCTTCCTGATTTTTTTACGCTTAGCCACTTTAGTGTAGTTGCCCATCATATTCTTTTTATTTGTTGTATTTCTTATTAAATAGTATTGCAATCCTTGATCAAATCTATTTTATATTTATTTAGTTTATATCTGTGAAGATTCATCAAGAAATTCTTCCCATTAGCTTTATATGGAAGATGTCAAGTTTTATGAGATATTTAACCTTTCGTACCCGGACAACGAGTACCTCCCGAAAATATCGATTGAGTTGTGACTTCCTCTAAATTGGGTAGAGTAGCTCTATACCGACTTAGAGTTAAAGAAGTTATATATAAACGTGCGCTAACTGCACCAACTGGTTCAATTAAGCTCCTGCTCTAGCATCGTTCTGAAGCTTAGAGCCTTAAGACCATTCTGAGCTGCAGGCCTAACACGCACGTAATAATTAAACTATTATTATAAACAACTAATCATCAGCAAACAAAGCATGCATCGACTGCATAATATATCAATAAATAAAAAAGTTTATCTTGGTAGAATATAGTTGTATCATTCGCTGGACACAGTCGATTTGGTTGTGAATGGTTTTTTTTACGGTTCACTATGGTAGATCATGGTTGTGCACGATTTTGGAATTATCAACATTAACCCATAAATACCAACCCTTAATACCAACTATAATACCAGCTTCCAACACTGTATAGAGATGGTATGACGTGGGGATAAATGGTTGAATGTGGAGGTTATTTCGATAATAAATAACCAAAGTCTCGACCATGATCATAGTTGTTCCACTATAATCACAACCATAATTTCTGACTGGGAAATACGTCCTTTATTTCCTCTTATAACCTATACAGATTTCCCTATCTATATCTTGACGAATGAAAATGTGCACGTTGAAGATCTAGAATCACTCGGCACGTTTGCTAGGGCAATAAGTTGAATATATACCTAAACTCTCGACACATACGCCCGCCGACAGAAGCAGGAGCGTACGTACTGTACCCTCACGTATGGAAGAAATCTGATATGCTGAGGCACAACAAAAAATATGATAAGCACATGTGGGCCGCCGCCGCTTCGTATGCTGCGGAAGTTACCTCCTATTCAAGTGTTATTGCCTGCTGGTCTATATTTAGCTGTTGTGAAACTCTACTCACTCAAGGTGTACTAGCTGTTTGCACTACCGTGCACGCTTTGTAGCAATGCAAACTGAAAAAAAAAAACATTGATTGGGTGATTTATAACCCCTTACTGCCAAAAAAGAACCGTTCGGTCACGTTTTAACCCTTAATGTTGTCAACTGCCTAAATTGAATTTTTTTGCAGGAATAATATCTTTTAAACGCCCTATAATGGAAGAGCAGCTAATGAACAGTAAACCGCTTGACTCTTAATACATGTAATACATAAATAATGTACTAAACTGCATGCATTTTGTGTACGTATACCTGCATGAAAGGCAAGATTAAGTTATAAAACAAACGGTTACAGGTATCTAAATGAACCTCATTTTTCCCGTAGACATAAATCTAGTTGCTATTTGTAAAGTCCACAAATGACGGAATGACAACCACAAAAGGTTAAACAATTCGATTTCTAAAATAACTCTGATTTAATGTGGGCAGTGAAGAACTAACTGCATCGGGGCCTCTTCTGAAAGAATAATACCATCTTGTATGAGCAACACATGATAATATATTCATTATATGATGCCCCAGGAGCCATATGACTGGCCGTAGGGTTAGGTTACTTAGGTTCGCCCATCCTATGTTATGGGGAGCAGCGACCTCCTGCAGGGAGGCCCTGTAGATTACCTTAACCACAATTCTCAGCCTTAGGAATGTCTTTCCTTCGTACCCACTTTGCTTCCTCCAACTTTCATGCTCCTACTGATGATGCTTTGTATTCTGTTCTTCCTCTTCTTTTAATTTCGACTTGCCGAACCTGTGAGCTATAGGGAAATGGGCAGCCTCTCGTACATGAGTTTTGCCTTTCTATCGTCCCTCTTTTTCCCTCTGTGAGATCGTATTTGTAAAGGAAACGGGGCTTAACAAAGTACTCAATATAATTTTAATCATTCTGCGACGAAGCTAGCCCAGCTGACTTCCTACACACACACATATATATATAGAGGGAATACTTACTTCCTTTACACGTTGTTCACAAAAGGAAGTCATCGTTGGAGCTCGTCTCGCTAACTTTACCATTATGGAAATAATAATAATTCATTATCTTGCACCCCTCAGGGGCATAGGATAGACCATAGGGTTAGCTTAGGTTCGCCCTTAAGCTGTCCCTTTGGAGCAGCGCCTCCAACGGGACCCTGTTTGTTACCTTAGCCATTAGCTAGGCCTTCGGGACGTCTTTCTTTCATACCCACTTTGCTTCCTTCCTATCTTACTCCTACTGATTTTAATATAAAAAGGAGAATTAAGCTATACAGGTAAAACGTTTTTACTAGGTAAAAGCAAACGTTTCGAGTTAAAATAAGTCCATCTTCTGTGCTGAAACAATGAAAGAAGTTATGAAACTTTATTTCTACAGAATCTATCTGGGAAAACGAAGCATTCTTCCATCTGTTCTTCCTCTTCTTTCCCGACTTGCTGCTCCTATTCGCGTTGATCCTGTGTGGGAACACCCTCGTGCATGGGTTCCTCGTGTCTATCGTCATACTATACGTCCGTTCTTCCTTCCTCAGTGATATCACCTTTGTTGTGGAAACAAAGGCTTAAACTTCTGCATATAATAATCATTATCTCGCGTACACTGGATAATCCTAACGTATAGATTTCTTCATACCTTATTATTCTAAAATTTTGACAATGGTAGTGTGCAAAACAGGACATTACGACCGTGCTGCGGAGGAATGAAAAATCTCTCCCTGGCTGACTTCGATTCTCGGAGTCTCACAGCGCTAGATTCTCCTTTCCTTCAATATTGGATCTTCTAAATTCTACAATTAGGGCAAAAGGAATAACTCGCTAGGTGTCGTAACTGTATGCAAGATAATATATTATTTACCTCCGCCAAGGAGGTTATGTTTTATTCTTGTTTGTCTGTCTGTCTCTGTGATTAACCTTTGGTGAAGATCCGTCCATCAATTTGTTTGTTTGTTCGTTTGTCTGCCTCATTTTTCTCAATGCCATAACTCAAAAAGCTATAGACGAAATTTTCTAAAATTTACATGAGTAAATGACAAATTTTTTGGGATGATCTATTTGTTTGTTTGTCGTTGTTATTGATTTTATGCTTGTTAGTGCAATAACTCAAAAAGTTGTCAATGGACCTTTATGAAACTTATATACTGGAGTTGTTAGTAATGTTAAAAGACATAAATGATGAATTTTTGTGCAGATCGGTGGGTTCGTTTGTATGTTTGACTTATGTTTGTCTTAATGTTTCTCTGCGGCCTAACTCAAAAAGTTACGGACGGATCTTCAAAAAAATTGCAGAAACTTTTACTACTATCAGAACGTACAAATGATGAGAGTTTGGAGTCGATACAAAAAAATGGATTCAGAGCCAATTTGAATATTTCATTACCGTTGCCCTATACTTGGCGGGGACATGCGCTCTCAGAGTGCTCTAGTTATTACTATAATTACAGTGGAGTTAAAGTGCATCATGATGATGCACTTAGCGTATTTAGGATGCACTTGCGTGTTTCAGTTTTGGGACAAAAATACATGTAATTTTGATGCATCTATAAGGCAGTGGTTCCCAAATTTTAGTTTGCTACGGACCCCCTGTGAATTCGCCCTGTAAGCACTCCCGCCATTAAAATGGCATCGACTTCATACATTACGTACTGAATGAGTATTGTAAATGTCGATGGCGCAGGCTGTTGTTTTCCTGTTGATACAGAACGGCAGATGCATGACCACATAGGTACGCCAAACATATATTACGTCCGCCGAGGAGGTTATGTTTTTGTCTATCTGTTATTATGTCTGTCACCAAGATTATTCAAATAGTTATGAACGGATCCTTACGAAATGTATAGGGATTGTTAGGCATGTTAACAGTAACAGATGATTAACTTTTGATGAAAATCCGTTTCTCTGTCTATTTGTCTGTCTGCCTATTTTTTTAATGCTACAACTCAAAAAGTTTATTCACGGATTTTCTTGAAATATACATGAGCTGTTACGTATATTATAAAGAGTACATGACCAAATTTTGGGGATGATCTGTTTGTTTGTTCGTCTGTTTATTGCTATGTTTGATTTTATGCATGTTAGCTCTATAACTCAGAAAGTTATGGATGGATCTTTATAAAAATTTACAGGAGTTATTCGTAATGTTAAAAGACATAAATGATGAAATTTTGGTGCAGTCGGTTGATTTGTTTGTTTGACTTAGGTTTGTCATAATGTTTTGCTAGTAGCGTGACACAAAAAATTGTGAACGGATCTTCATGAAAATTACAGGAATTGTCTATACATAGGCACAAACGATTAGATTTTGGTATTAATATAAGGAAAATTATGGTATCAGAACCAATTTGAATATTTCGTTACTGTTGCCTTATTTGGCGGAGGTATGCGCTCTCAGAGTGCTCTCTACTTACTCATGTCACAGTCACGTGACATCCTAGCTCAGCCCATTATTCACCTACAGCCAGTTTTCACCTTTAACTCTTTTGAATTTAATTTGACTCGCCCTAAATGACTATCTGCATTGAATGATGAATAGCATATGCTGTTCTCGCCGTTTAAAAAAAAAATAATAATTTTTTGTGATCGAGCGAAAGCATTTAGGGGTAACTGAACCTTAGTTGAAATTTTGCAATTTCTATAAATTGATGAAAAAGATTATCATAAGCTATTTAAACTTATATTTTTACTCCTGTAAACTTAAATTATTCTGTAATTTTTATCCTCTATGGGATAAAAACAATGTAATATTGCCACAAAAGCTTCAAACGTCATGAATCAGTAGGGGGTCCGTACGCGCGAGCCACAGGGGGTCAATAGGTTCATATACACCCTCAATGGGAACCACTGATTTAAGTGCATCAAAGTTCTCTCAGTGCTTCTGCTATTTATTCATCCTCTTTCTCAACTTAAGCGCTGCTCTCATGCGCGCTGCTGCTCATCCGCGTAAACCCCTCGAGCATGATTTTTTACGTTTCTGATGCACTATGTACCTCCCTTCCTTATATATATATGTATATAACTTCTTTTTCACGCTTTAATAATGCGCTAAGATAGCCTGAAGATCTAGACCTCCAACCCAACGTGCTATATAGTGCTGTGTCCTAAACACTGTGTTACTCTATTCCTGTCAGAATATCTACGGGCCTATATAGCACCGCCAATGGCTCGCTCAAATTATTTACAATAGGGGTTGTTGCACCTGGCAGTAGTGTCTATTGATATAAGTGTAGTCTGCAGAGTCAGGCTGAACTTCTTTTCTTCCCTCTTCTTGGTAAAATGGGGCTGCCGATAGTGTAAGAGACCCATCTCGCACACGGGACTCCCACTGTACTTAAATTCCGTGTGAGGAGGCAAGCACAAGGAAGGGGCTGCTACATCAGTATGTCCTCCTTCTGTTTTCTTCCCATGACGTTCCAGCAAGAATTTCGAAAAGAACGTTTCTGCTGAAAATTTGAAACATTGTAGAAAATCAATTGCACTGTAGGGATTATTGTTTGAGTGGGTACACAACTTGTGATAAAACATAGACTACATATAATAATGGAAGTAATATTGTTCCGTCGTATTAACTGAAGTTGTTTCTATCAGCAATTTAACTGCGACAGTTTCTTAATGTTGCCACGGGATCACACCTCGTGAGACAAAATTAGGAGTCAAATTGAGCTGACTCAAACTATGTGTTGGTCGCCCGGCTATCGCTCCGATATATCTTATATACATAGACGACACAGTTTGTAACTGTCATTTTTTTACGTCCAACGATCCATATGATAAAACCTGAAAATGTTTACAACCTGAGATATTTAACTTTGCTGCTGACCGAGTGCTCTCTCATTATAACTTAAAAACCAAAATATAGTGCAGCAGCAGCTAGTTTGAGTTAAGACCCATGAAATTCTGCTACATACCGGTATATGTGCTGCTCGTGGTTGCGGTTCGTAGCCAGTGACAAGTAATCATTCCAATGATGTTAAATTTTCAATTAATCAAATGTGAATTTAGATTCAGTTAACCTGCAATGTAACACAATAGAGGGTAAAAATTTCTCACGGTCGGCGATGCATGTAAAATAACTCACGCTCTGCTCTCTCCCGCGCAGGTGCCGTCGACAAGTACCGCATACGCAAGAAATACCCGCTGCCGCGCACCATCTGGGACGGGGAGGAGACCATCTATTGCTTCAAAGAGAAGTCCAGGATGGCGTTAAAAGACTGCTACCGACAGAACCGCTACCCGACCCCTGATGAGAAGAAGACTTTGTCGGCGGTCTGGCCGGAGTGTGAGTGGGTTCAGAGGTTAACCAAGTTCTTGTCCGCCGTCTCCCTGGCTTTAGGACGCGGAGCTGGCACTCATGTCAAATTAGGGAACGACAACACGTAATATAGTGAAGCTGTTGTGTTTTATATCACTTGCTGTTGTGCCTTATCGCATTTGCTGTTGTGCCTTTTAGCATTTGCTGTTGTGTCTTATAGCATTTGCTGTTGTGTTTTATAGCACTTGCTGTTGTACCTTATCGCATTTGCTGTTGTGCATTATATCACTTGCTGTTGTGCCTTATCGCATTTGCTGTTGTGCCTTAATTACAGCACTTGAACTTTGTTTTAACAATCTATCTTGTATGGGAATTCGTTCAGCCGTGCTGCATGGGGCTTAGTGATGTATTGCACCTGATTTTCCCGGTCAGTAGTAGCGCACTTGACTGAGACGTG
>LQNS02000140.1:479951-491879 GCA_001587735.2 Parhyale hawaiensis
CATATAATGCCTACCGCCATGTTTATACCTTACATACAGCATAGCTAAGCGCTGTGTTATATGGGTTAATTTTAAATTGGTGGGTGGAACTTTCCCAGTGGATTTCGATTAGAAAAATCAAATATCATTTGTTTCATTGCGTACTGAACGCCTTCGATATTCTATTACGTACTCATTTTCTCAGAGGTAATGATCAAGTATATCCATGTCATATGGTGCACAATCCTTATGAGACCCTATACATATATGTCTATACGGTACTGTATATATATGGCCTCTACAGAATATTACAGCCTACGTTTGTACTGGTAGAGTTCGATTCCTACCAGTATAATCGTGAATTAGCAAATTCTATAAAAAGTACACATGACTTTTTTCCACACGGCATTCCTGGCAGGGCACTGCCGCGGTAAACACTGGGGCCGTAAACGGCGTAAATTGAGTTGAGGTTCTGGAGGTCGTCACGGCGTGTTTGGTTCGGTGAGTAAGCTGAGACGAGTTCAGAGGTGCTTTCAAACATACCACCGAGAGCTGTGGTGTTTGTTATTGTACCTTCTGTACGGTAGAACAAACAGTGAGTGCTATAGCGCTATACTTAATTCTTGAGATATGGGGTGGGTTTGTAGGGGGGCGTGGGATCGTATGGACCCTTGATCGAACAAAGAGCAAGTGTTATATAGCTCTTCTTACTCTTCATGAGAGAATGGATGTATGGAGAAGAAATGAGGAATTGCTTTAGCTTTACTTAGTCTTTGAGACTAACCATTTAAACAACGATAATAAATTTCTCCTATTTCGCTGGAGAAATGGCGCTAACAGATGCGGTAGTTAAACTAAAGTGCTTCATAGCGCGCTGAAAAAGAGTTGTCCTGAAACTAGCACACCTTCCGTTCATTGACGGAAAAGCTCGCGGATAGCGTGTGGAGCATGAACGCGCTGAGGCAAGCTATACCCGTCAGTGCACGGGTAGCCGTGCGTGCTCACCTTGGAACAACCCTTGCCTCCCAATATGTAGAACGATATATTGTTAATGCCATTTGAATACGAATTCTGTACAAGAGCCTCTGCTGAGAATGTTCAGGGCTCAAAGTAGAAATTCGCCGACAACAAGACTGTATAGTATAAAATACAGCAGCTCTTGGATTAGCGTCATTTCAACTCGCATCAAATCAAACAGTTCGAAATGAAAAGAACAACTGAACTGTATTTTTGCGTATCACCGACAATACCGTATCCCGTCTGCTGCTCATATTCTAGGTGTATATGTACTGTATGCATGCACCAGAACGAGGCAACACTAGATCCTCCTGACAAGCTGCGCCACTGACTCGAGCTCTGAAACTAGAATTTCTACAGCAGCTAAGAAGTTTCAAGTGGCGCGCATTAATTAATATATTGATTGTTCGGGATGGTGGTCAGATATTCTGTAAGTGGTGCAGCGAATTGTGTAGAAGCACTGAAATAACTGTCAAAAGTAAATACCTCTCCGCTTCGGGTGTTGCCCGCATTCTTACCTCAGATGTACAGCCGCAACACAAAATTATTCCGTCGCACACTTCCTTCTTGGGTCGATGATACTCGTGGGAAACTTGTAATGCATTTCTGTCTGCATATCCTTGGTCTGATCGTGTCGTAAATAGGATAAGCGTAGTATATACCTATCGTATTGGTACCCAAGGCACATTTCTTGGATTCTTTGAGGATGAAAAGGATCGATGCATACCTATATATATACTCCTGACGCTTTGCGAATGAGTCAAGCATGCATAAACTGCTCGCTGGCTCACTGCTTCGCATATTGCAAACTGTTAATGACATACAGCACGCTACCTCTCACTGAGACCAAATTGCTTCACAATCTGAAAATCTAGCGCTTTACTGCATTTTTTTACGTTTAATTTGACTAAGCGCAAGGTATTACATTTTAGGAATTGTAAATTAGTTTAAAAACCTACCAATATGCATTGTAAATTAGTTCAAAAGCCTACCAATATGGCATACAATACCTACATTAACGCGTCAGCAATTACTTATATTCGAATAACCAACCTCATTTCATAGGCTACCCCACTAGTAAGTGAACCCCTCATGAACTTGGATGAACCACAATAATCCCATCAGTAAGACGACAGCATTTGTACTCTTCAAACGGGTTGGAATCTCAGTTCACCCTTTAAGAGTGTGCCTCTATTAAGCTACCATTCGGCCATCTGCCTCAGCCAACCATATCGCTCCTGAAAATCTTCAGTCGTTACGGCGGCACTCGACGTATTGCTGCTGCAGGCTGCGGCACCACAGAGATATGAGCAGCCGAGCGTTGCGCCGAGCAAAGACAGTCAAGTGTCTGGTCTTTCTGTGAGGCTCATAAATCCATGGCGGTTATTTGGTGCTCAATTTGTTTCACCGCATGTCTATGAACTGCTCCTGCACCCCTGGCGGAAGAGCGTATAGCAGCTGCGCGAACATGAGAACTTATACAACTGGCCAATATATATACAACTGCATGGCCAATATATGTAGCCAACTTGTTAGATTTAGTTATAATACGCAACCTCTGATGCTGAGGTTTGCTAGCTGCGTCGTCCTCCGTTAAATTCTCTCGTCATGACCTCCCAAAGAGGCAAATTAAATCTGCATCTTTGAACACAAATGGCAGTTTTCTGATGTTTGCAGTTACAATACGGGGCTTTTTAAATAAAACTTGCGCAAGGAAAACTTAAGTGTTAAACTTTCATTAATTAACCCTTGTGAGGCCGAGAATAATGTGATACCGCATATTTACCGCAGTTTTTATTAAGGAATTTTGCTTGAAATATTAAATTTGCCACACGGAGCTGTGAAGATTTTGTTCGTAACGAACAAGTACAAGTCTGAGCAAACGTAAAATATTCCGTGGTCATATTATGAAACATAGCAGAAAAAAAAGACTAATATATGCCCATCTGGTATGATCATAGATAGGTCTGCTGGAAGAAATTCCTGTAATTTCTATGGTAAGATGACATTGTTCACTAATAAAAAGAAAAAGTAGCTCAGTACGTGAGACACGCTACGATGAGAAAAAAAACTTGCGGTATTAAAGGTAACCGTTCAATGAACTCACTATCGCTATGCTGCTTTCTTTTCACCTGCGTTCTCTTTGCCGGGCCTGCTTCTTGGATGGGCGGCGTTGCGACGTACAGTACCTCACCAGTTGCTGAATTCTCGTGCAATATTGGAGGACGCGATGTGCATTGCTCTGTACGTCTAGAGGCGTCCAGCTCCTGACAGCAGTGTTGCTACACTGTGAAGTTTACACGCGCGCGTGGGTGCTCCGGAGATACGCGCGTCAGTGACTCGCTCGTTGCTGTCGAAATGGACCAGTAACTTCGCATAAATTTAGTTTATCAGGAATTTCAATCGTGCAACTGCGATGCTCCACTCTGGATCGACTTTGAAGTTGTAATCGCCATCAATTACTCTTGAGACAACCGACAACTCAACGAGGTTTTACTATTAAGTTACTTTCTTAATAATGGCTACTATACGCTGCCACTTACTTGCTCCTCCACCGCCAACTTTCTCTCGTTTCTTCACCGCAATCTCAGGCGCCTATCGCCTCGTAAAGCGACGGCTGCCTCGCTCAGTCTACAAACCAGCTGCTTAACTAACATTGGTATAGATAGCATGGTGAGAACGCTAGAGTTCTGTAGGCAGTGAGTGGTACCTGTGCTTCAGTTGAGGGCCTACTGCAAGTCTCTAATGTGAAGCTGTACGTGATTTACCTATTTTAGCTGAACCAAACCTATCGTCACTTAACCTAAAATATTCTTAGCTAATGATGCTAATGCTAAGATAACACATTAAACAAGCAGAAAACTACTGCTTCTCTAACCTAACACATACTTTCGTGTAGGCCACTTACAACACCGGGACCTATTGAACTCAATTTTCCGATAAGAAAAAAAAAAAAACGCTTCCATTCTGTGATGCTGGCATGTTCACCCAAGCTGGCAGTATCATCATTATATAATTATTACTGAGCTAAGTCCCGGTTACTCAGGTACGTACACTGCCTAACGGCTCCTTTACCTCCCGCAGTGCCTGTATACAGTCCCGTATTTCCACACCACTCACCCCAGTCTTCTCACCCCTGACCTCCCAGATGCGTGCACCACTGCACCACGGGTGTCCGCCCTTCCTTTTGTAGCTTCAACAAAGCTAGTTTATCCATCAACAAACAGACGAGGCTTCTATGTATCTCCCGCAAAATCGCTGCATGAATCCGTTAGTCCTGGTAATGATTTTGGTTAATGTTTTGCATGCTCGCTTACTCTGTTATAGAGTAGAATTGCGTCGTGTGCACTGGGCTTTACCTTGTTAATCTTCGGGTGTGGTGCAGTCGATTCTAACGTAAGTCGCTTGTCCTACATCCGTACTACAAATCATACGTGTGTCTCGTGGTATCTTTGCACATTTAAAGATTAGCTGGTACATATCAGTCGTCAACTGAGTTTGTTTCGCAAGGCGCACTAAAAGAAATTAGGATGTCTCTTCCCATTTGTAGAGAATTAGAATTCAGTGAACAGAGCACTTTTCTGCAGCTTAAACAAACACAACGACGCATTCAAACGCTGCGAAGGATGAGCGTAGAGCAGAAGACTAACGTGTGAACCGGACATTATGCGGTCGCATGTTTCACTGCGACCTCTTCCGTCAAGTCGCCGTTTATGATTGTGGCCTGTGCAGTGAATCTATAATACAATACCAGCGATTTTTAAGGGATTACGTGATGGTGGCCAGTGCCGCTGCTCTAGGAATCTATTACATGACTGTAATTTGTCTACAAGGTACCTACGGCTGTACTTGCTGGTGCAGGTAGCTAATATCAAGTATCATTTCAATCTGAAGTTCCAGTACGTTGCTTTTTAATTATAATTTTCGTGTAACGCATTTTTATAAATAGAACACACGTCTGTTAACAAATCGTGAAAATCACTTCACAGTTTAGAGCTTGCTGAAATTAATTTTACCCTATGTTAATGTAGATTGGACTTGATACGCGGCAATAGATAGCCCTATATATGCAGGCCCAGTCCCGAAGAAGATAGCCTATGTAAGCGATTACTGTTAGTATATTTTATCGAGCAGTACCAAATGACATTGACTAATGAATGCATTACTTGTAATGACAAGTTAACTTTTTCTAATTTGTGTGATCTATCCAATAGTAAATTTTGAATATTTTTCTGTGTACATTGTGTCCATTGGGTCACTGGGTGCGATTACAGTATTGGATCATTCGTATATTCAGCAGTCGTGGTAATAACTCAAAGTTTGATGGCTGCGTTCCTATAAGTTAATTATCAAGATGCCATCCACAAAAACCCCGTTTCATAAACCGGTTACATCGCTGCGTTCGCTGAAAAACAAGCAAAATCCCCACACGGTCGGGACCATCAAAGTCCAGGTCTCACCGGGCAAGACCCGGCTACACGTGTTATCTACAGACTTCTGTACTTCGGGTCAGCTAACCGCATGGAGATATCAATGACTGGCAGGTGATGAAAGGATCTTTTACTGAGTGCTGCATCGTGATAAACATGTCAGTTACAGGCTACTTAGGGCCATTAACTAATGTGCTTTAAGGCTATATTCCCAGTTGCTGGAGCGCCCAGCGTGAACAAGTGCAGGGGCTGCTGCACTATATGTATATACACATACACATGATGCTGTGTTTCTCAAATTTTACGATCCCTACTTGCAGATGAAAATACATAGATCAGACACTAACGTGGATTGCTATCCCATCAAAACATTTAAATTATTGGCCAACAGGTTGTACTACTTATGAATTGGAGTTAAATAGAAAAAGACGCCCGACTTTTTACGCTGCCTCAATTGGTGTTTCCGTACTGCCAAAAAAAAAAATCACTCATGAAAGTAAGTCCAAAAGACTGTAATGTGCGTTTCATTTTCAAGTTCTGTCGTCGTTATAGGCCACAGTTGTCTTGAGAACTATAGTTTTACTGGTTAACTGGCATCAGTCTTCGTTGTTTGTTGTCAGTTTTCATTTCAAGTGGGTTTATTTGTCACATAATTTACGTAGAAATTGAAAAGGAGTTGACTACAGTCTCAGCGTTAGCTCAGGGAAGATGCTTATTATAGAAGTAAGGTCTACTTAAACATGTATTCTGCATCGTTACCGTAATGTAACAGTGACGGGTAATACAGTTATTCATTTGATTAATTCCATAATACAAACTGTAGTGGATGAGCTACTTAACGTCTGGCAAGCTTCATTTCATTTATAATAACTTGAGCACTGTGAGAGCGCATACCTCCGCCAAGCGCGGCAACGGTAGCAAAAACTTCAAATTGGTTCTGAAACCATAATTTTCTTTGTATAAACTCCAAAATCTAATCATTTGTGTCTTTTGATAGTAATAACAGCTTGTGCAATTTTCTTGAAGATCCGTTCATAACTTTTTGAGTTATACTGCTAACAAACGTTATGACAAACATGAGTCAAACATACAAACAAATAAACAAACCGATCTGCACCAAAATTTAATCATTTGTCTTTCAACATTACTAACAACCTCTAAAAATTTCATAAAAATCCATTCATTATTTTTTGAGTTATTGTGCTAACAAGCATAAAATTAAAAACAATGACAAACAAACGAACGAACGAACAAACAAACGGATCATTACCAAAATTTGTTGATTTACTCTTTGTTATATACCTAACAACTCATGTTAACATTTCATAAAAATCCATCCTTAACTTTTTGAGTTATTGCATTGAGAAAAATGAGGTAGACAAACAAACAAACGGATGGACATATCTTCACCAAAAGTTAATCATCTGTTCCTCCTAACATACCTAACAATCCCTGTAAATTTATCAAAATCGGTTCAGAACTTTTTGAGTTATATTGGTGACAGAAAAACAAAGAGACAAACATACTGCATAAATTGTCCAACTACATGCGGAACAGTGTTGCTACATTCAGGGTTAAGTACTGTAAGGAAAAGTTTCTAATAAACATGCTTCAGCCAGTTACTCACGTTGCCAATCGATACCCATCCTACGTGATTACATGGCTGCATCCTCCCACTGCAGTGCTGCACTGTACCGAGCAGTGGTCAGTGATGGTAGGAACCACAGCTTAGGTACCGTACGGAAGCCCGGTCCCTGAGATGGTGTCGAGATAGGAGACAAGCTGAGGAAGAATTCCGAGATAGGCTCTAAGCCGGAAGGTGGTACGGAAACGACGTGCTGATAATGTAGTGAGAGTCACACCAAACTCTGAACCTGGTAAATACCGTGTCTGCTGGGTAGGCTTGAGGAACAGAGCTACAGGTGATTTCGGCAACGTCCCTATATATCTATAACAATTGGCTGTTCTGTTAGAAATATTAGCATTTTGTTGTTTTTGAAAGAATATCTTTGCCGACGGTCCTTTCTGATATTTGGAAGAATGTAAAAATTATGTTAAAGTTTGAAGAGATTAATTTGGCGATGTTCTCCTGTTGTCTCTATTTAGATCCAGTATTATTTTCTTCTCTCTGTTTTACCTACTTTAGATCTTATAAAAAACTACTCGAAAATAGAATACAAATCCAGAATAAACAAGATATGTGCCTCAGAGGCACTAATATCTTTATTCCAGATGAATGAGGGTTACCTGCTTTTCATGGTTAATTTATGAAAAAGTCGATGTACTCAATGATATATAATACTGTATTCGTTACTCATCATAACTTTCTCACTCTTTGCAAGTAGCAAACGGTAGAAGCAACAAGGCCTTTGTAGTTGAGTGAGTTTTTCTTACAGCTTGAAAAGTAACATGCAGTTGCTCTATAATTTTCGCATCGCACAACACAAACTGATGAAGGAGAAACGTAGTAAAAAATTTCGACGAACAAGTCTCCATGATTCTTGGAACACCTTATTTCTCGCACAATTTATAGTTGGACACGACCGTAAGTCATATAGTCTTATACTGATATTGGACTTCTTATGTTTCTGTCACGATGCTTTTTCTCGTTCTAGTTCTCCCTCCCCCCCCCCCCCCAAAAAAAAAAAAAATCTTAGGATTAGGGACATTTTCCGTTGGAGCGTTTTCTCTTCCATTCACCCGTCCAAAGTTGCCACGATTCCGCAAATCTTGGAAGCACCTCATCCTCGTCAATAATAACATTTTTTCTATTTGTTGTTGACGAAGAATTTTGGTCCGTTGAGCAAGAGTATGCTAACGACTCCCCAGCTGACGCGCGTGTAGGCCTAGTGGTGTGTAGGCCATAAGAGAGTTTTTGGCGTGTTTTTGAGTGGCTGGTGACAGTGTCACTTTACCTTCCCTCTCTGGCCCCTCATTATGCCGCCGTCCCCTCCCATCCCTCATGTGGCCTTGGCCCTCTCCCATATGTGCCAGCACCACTCGTGGGAACCTCCCCATGTACGCCAGCTCATGACGGTGTGGTGCTCCCGCCACTGCCGCGGTGCTGCAAAGAAAACTGTTTTTTTGCGTTATGGTTATTGTCGCATTAAAGAGATTACCAAGCAGAATAACAATCGTTTTACTTTGCGCAACTCTTCCGAGAAGACGGCGCTTTATGTCTGTGGTTTTTATCGCGTTGAAAAATTGCCGAGCAGAATTATAACGGCTACAATTTAGTAGCGGTGCAACTGCTCTATACGTATATCTTTCAATGACATATTGAAAAAAAGCTTATTTCCAATTCAAAATTTCCCCGAAATTGCAGTTTTTGCCTTCACATCCATCAACATTGAGAAAGTTACACAGTAAATTTTCATGTACTGTCGTGTTATACGGACGCCCACCAACGTTAATGCGCCTGTTATTTCCTGTTGTATACGAAAATTGTGATTCTGACTTTCGCACTCTTCCTCGTTTACCGTTTTACGAACTGAAATATGGGTCCTTTTTTTATTAAACGTCTCCATTGGCATTTCATATTTCAAAACAATACGCGTTTTTTTTCACATTTGCAGGTCAGTAACACAACATGCCCAATAAATATACTTTTTCACTATTACTATTGAAAAAGTTATCAAACCAGCGTTCAAGACTCATATGCACGACACTATAATGATACTGCACAGCTGCCACTTAATTTGACTTGTTATTCGTTGTTACTGTTATAAAACTGCAAAAAACAAAGGCAGTGTCTTACCATATTAAAAAGCAAGTCTATAAATTGTGAAACACAAATTACGCTAATAGATTTTCCGTTTGTCATCCTAACCCAAGTTCTTTCTATGTTCGTTCTGGACTTCTGAGTTAATGTTTCCCTCGGCGAATACATCATATTATGCTTTAACAAAGAGAACAATATTAACGACTACACGCTCAGAATTCCAAGTAGGTCCTACGGAGGACAAATAAAACATAGGGACCTTCAACAATAAGTAAAATATTTGTGTTGATGTTAGAAATGTGTTCACCAGTAAGAAACACATATTCGTTGCTAGAGTTCAAGGGTGGGCAACGATCATTGAACTTTAAACAGAGGTAAAGTCAACTTGACTGTGTCCTCAACTGGGAAACCCACACGCACTGGTTTGTGCTGCAGATAATAAGCCCACTGGCTCCAGAGGAGCATGTGCGGCTGCAGCCGACAACAGGTCAACAAGAACTATGGCGCCATTTAGACGAAAGGTTCAATGACCCTCACCCACCCCCCCTTATCCCCTTCTTCTCTTAGGACACCAAAATCACCAAACTCGATCAATAATAATTTTACCAGTTACCATTGGCCTGTGCTTATGTTTTTGTACTTCATGCCAATAGATATATTCCTTGCGATGACAAGAACAGTTTATTTTTTTTGTTTGTGGTCGCTACGCTGGTTGAAAAAGATTTTACCGAAGTTTCATCAATAAGCAGCCGGGCCTACTTGGGACGAGCTGAGATGTCAAGTGTAGTGTGGTCTACTATTTTCTATACCATTACCGGAATTCACTTGATGTATATGCATCGTTGAAGACAGCCCGTGTCGCTTAGTTTAAAATTTCATTTTTACATTCGTACGCCTTTTCTCTTAATTTGCTGCTCCCATGCATGTTATTCCAAATTCTACCTCCGTGTATGGTTCCCGCGTTACTCGCGACATGCTATAAAGTTGTTACGCTTCCTCACTTGCAACACCGTGACGGCGGTTATGGAAGGTAAAGCTAACATGATATTAATGCTTTATTAAATTTGGCAGTATTTTTGCTTTCGAAGGGACATGTGCCCGATTCCATTGTTGCAACTTCCCCTGTGAAAATTCGCTGTAATCTGTAGTAGAAATGACTAATCATCCTAGCATGCTATCGTACCTGGCCCGGTAAGGTAGTCCTATATCATTATGCAGGCTACCAATGGAGATGCTCCAATTTTTGGGGGATCAAATAATGATTCAAGTTAGGTTTTTTCTGCTGCAGAAAAATAACATTTCAAATTTGATGAAAAGATTGGCCCTGTATCTAGCGAGATAATATACTTGCCCGTTGTTATTTTTCATTTCATTCCCCTGGCCAACTTCAACTAGCGTTTAAATACAGCTAAAATACTCGGACTGCCCGTACCGAAGATGTTACCACAGCCTCCAGAATATACAGTCAAGAAGACCCTTGCCATCAGCTGTGGAAGATTTAACTCACTGCTTTGGTTTCACCCCTATATATATATATGCCCTCAGGGGCATATTGTGGCGGGCCCTTTCACGGCCATAATATGTTTGGGCATCACGCACCCAAGGGTCCCGAGTGCCTTCTCCGCTGGGGATGTAGCATCTGGCCGCAGTTCCTGCTGAGAAGGTTAGTTTTGTAGAGTTAGGTAGGTTCTCTATATTTCCCCTTCTGTTCCGCGAGTTGGGCTGCCAAATGGTGGTATAAGCGACCCATCCCATGGGACTCCTATCTGCTCCCGTGTAGGGGGCCACGGAAGGGACCCCCGTACGAGTGCTTGCTTTTTTCTGTCTTCTTCTCATTCCGTTTTTCCTCTCCTTCTCTGCGCTGCATGGCTGAGCGATTTCGTTCGACCGAGCCGTGTGGAGTTTCAGATGCTCGTGCCTCATTTCCTGCCAGACATGGTGCACCTCTCCAAGATTGTTCTAATGGAACTCATTTGAGTTCGACTCAACTTCCAAACTAAATCATACAAAATTAGATCCCTGTTATACAGTCTTCGTATCTAGTACGACGGGAAAACCCACAATATAATAATAACAATAATTCAACCCTACATAAATAGCTGTATGAGAGAATAACGAAAACATACCGCAGTTCTCTCTACGAGTGCAGTCGTGACTTGAGAATGGAAATTCCACCAGAGTAGCGTGGCAACGGAGAACCAAATCTCAGGCGCCACCTGTAAGCGCTGCAGTCTTTGTATAAATCCAGTGGGCCGTCAAATGTGTTTTCTTTGGAGCTCAGAACTAAGGCGCGTGGGAACGGCGTCCCCTGCGGCAGCGTGTCGGACACACGACACTCCTGTTGCCCTCCTCACCCTGACACGCGGCACCGTGCCATACCGTGTCATGACGTATGGCACAGTGTCAGTGTGCCATGCCGCTGAGTTATGGTACTGCCTTATTGTTGGGTATGCCACTGGGCCGCTGCATAACACGTCGCTAAGTTATGGCACAGCCTCAGTGTTGGGGAATGCCACTAGGCCGCTGAACAACATATGAATTGGAGATTCTTCTCACAGATTTCTGTAAGAACCTTGTAAGCTTCGTATGAAATTTAAATTAAATTTATGTTATCTGCACGCTACTGAGCACAAGTACCCCTTTAACACTTTTACTCTGGTTTGTTTTGTGGAGTGCAAATTAGCGCACTTTTTCTCGTAAAGCAAGCACCTTTACCTTAAAATTAAGTTTGTTGCTGATTTATGACACTAATATTGCGCACATTTTTATGGTGACAGGATA
>LQNS02000140.1:514130-529802 GCA_001587735.2 Parhyale hawaiensis
GAATTGCGTCGTGTGCACTGGGCTTTACCTTGTTAATCTTCGGGTGTGGTGCAGTCGATTCTAACGTAACTCGCTTGTCCTACATCCGTACTACAAATCATACGTGTGCCTCGTGGTATCTTTGCACATTTAAAGATTAACTGGTACATGTCAGCCGTCAACTGAGTTTGTTTAGCAAGGCGCACTAGAAGAAATTAGGATGTATCTTCCCATTTGTAGAGAATTAGAATTCAGTGAACAGAGCACTTTTCTGCAGCTTAAACAAACACAACGACGCATTCAAGCGCTGCCAAGGATGAACGTAGAGCAGAAGACTAACGTGTGAACCGGACATTATGCGGTCGCATGTTTCACTGCGACCTCTTCCGTCAAGTCGCCGTTTATGATTGTGGCCTATGCAGTGAATCTATAATACAATACCAGCGATTCTTAAGGGATTACGTGATGGTGGCCAGTGCCGCTGCTCTATAGGCATCTATTACGTGACTGTGATGGTGGCCAGTGCCGCTGCTCTATAGGCATCTATTACGTGACTGTGATGGTGGCCAGTGCCGCTGCTCTATAGGCATCTATTACATGACTGTAATTTGTCTACAAGGTACCTACGGCTGTACTTGCTAATAGCTAATATCAAGTATCATTTCGATCTAAAGTTCCAGTACGTTGCTTTTTAATTATAATTTTCGTGTAAAGCATTTTTATAAATAGAACACACGTCTGTTAACAAATCGTGAAAATCACTTCACGGTTTAGAGCTTGCTGAAATTAATTTTACCCAATGTTAACGTAGATTAGACTTGATACGCGGCAATAGATAGCCCTACATGCAGGCCCAGTCCCAGAGAAGATGGCCTATGTAAGCCATTACTGTTAGCATATTTTATCGAGCAGTACCAAATGACATTGACCAACTTTTTCTAATTTGTGTGATCTATCCAATAGTACATTTTGAATATTTTTCTGTGTACATTGGGTCACTGGGTGCGATTACAGTATTGGATCATTCGTATATTCAGCAGTCGTGGTAATAACTCAAAGTTTGACGCCTGTGTTCCTATAAGTTAAGTATCAAGATGCCATCCACAAAAACCCCATTTCATAAACCGGTTACATCGCTGCGTTCGCTGAAAAACAAGCAAAATCTCCTCACGGTCGGGACCATCAAAGTCCAGGCCTCACCGGGCAAGACCCGGGTACACGTGTTATCTACAGACGGCTGTACTTCGGGTCAGCTAACCGCATGGAGATATCAATGACTGGCAGGTGATGAAAGGATCTTTTACTGAGTGCATTGTGATAAACATGTCAGTTACAGGCTACTTAGGGCCATAAAGTACTTTGCTTTAAAGCTATATTCCCAGTTGCTGGAGCGCACAGCGTGAGCAAGTGCAGGGGCTGCTGCACTATATGTATATACACATATGCATGATGCTGTATTTCTCAAATTTCACGATCCTTCCTTGCGCATGAAAATGCATAGATCAGATACTAACATGGATTGTTATCACATCAAAATATTTAAATTATTGGCCAACAGGTTGTACTACTTATGAATTGGAATTAAATAGAAAAAGCGCCCGACTTTTTACGCTGCCTCAATTGGCGTTTCCATACTGCCAATAAAAAAGATTCACTCATGAAAGTAAGTCCATAACACTGTGATGTGCGTTTCATTTTCGAGTTTAGTCGTCGCAATAGGCCACATTTGTTTTGAGAGCTGTAGTTTTACTAGTTAACTGGCATCAGCCTTCGTTGTTTGTTTGTCAGTTTGAAATTTAAGTGGATTTGTTGGTCACATAATTTACGTAGAAATTGAAAAGGAGTTGACGACAGCCTCAGCGTTAGCTCAAGGAAGATGATTATAGAAGTAAGATCTACTTAAACATGTATACTGTATAGTTACCGTAATGTAACAGTGACGGGTAATAGAGTTATTTGTTTGATTAATTCCATATTACAAGCTGTATTGGATGAGCTGCTTAACGGCTGGCAAGCTACATTTTATTTACAATAATTACATACATATGGTTCAGAAATGAAAGTGTGGGTACAGATTGAGACCAACTAGGAATATATATACTGCATTAATTGTCCAACTACATGCGGAACAGTATTCCTACATACAGGGTTAGGTACTGTAAGGAAACAGTTTCTAATAAATATGCTTCAGTCGGAAACTCGTTTTGTAAGTGTTACTCGCGTTGTCATTCGATACCCATCCTACGTGATTACAGTAGCTGCATCTTCCCACTGTAGTGCTGCACTGTATCGAGCAGTGGTCAGTGATGGTAGGAACCACAGGTACCGTACGGAAGCCCGGTCCCTGAGATGGTGTCGAGATAGGAGACAAGCTGAGGAAGAATTTCGAGATAGGCACTAAGCCGGATGGTGGTGCGGAAACGACCTGCTGATAATGTAGTGAGAGTCACACCACTCTCTGAACCTGGTAAATACCGTGCCTGCTGGGTGTGTTGGAGGAACAGAGCTACAGGTGATTGCGGCAACGTCCCTATATCTATAACAAAGCTGTTTTGTTGGGAAAATTAACATTTTGTTGTTTTTTAAAGAATATCTTTGCCGACAGTCCTTTCTTATATTCGGAAGAATATGAACGTTATGTCAAAGCTTGAAGAGATTTTTAATTAACCGATGTTCTTCTGTTGTCTATATTTAGATCCAATATTATTTTCTGCTCTTTATGATAGTGGCATTAATTCATGCTCTGCATGCATTTCATGATTTCAACGGTCTTTGTACTTTCGAGATGTATAAACAGAGATATCGCTCAGACAGTTTGTAGTAATTACGCAGTTGGTTCATTATTTCCATGCACTGTTTTACCTACTTTAGATCTCATAAAAAACGACCCGACAATAGAATACAAATTCAGAATAAACAAGCCATGTGCCTTAGAAGCACTAATATCTATATTCCAGATGAGCGAGGGTTACACCCGCTTTTTATGGTTAATTTATGAAAAAGTCGATGTACTCAATGATATATAATATTCGTTACTCATCATAACTTTCTCACTCTTCGCAAGCAGCAAACGGTAGAAGCAACAAGGCCTTTTTAGTTGAGTTTTTTGCAGCTTGAAAAGTAACATGCAGTTGCTCTACATCTTTTGCATTGCACAGCACAAACTGATGAAGGAGAAAGAGAAACATTGTAAAAAAATTCAACGAGCAAGTCTCCATGATTCTTGGAACACCTTATTTCTCACACAAATTAGGTATAGTTGGACACGACCGCAAGTCATATAGTCTTATACTGATATTGGACTCCTTATGTTTCTGTCATGATGCTTTTTCTCACTCTAGTTCTCCCCTCCCCCAAGAAAAAAATCTTAGGATTAGGGAAATTTTCCATTGGAGCGTTTTCTCTTCCATTCACTAGTCCAATGCTGCCACGATTCAGCAAATCTCGGAAGCATCTCATCCTCGTCAATAATAACATTTTTCTAGTTGTTGTTGTTGTTGACGAAGAATTTTGGTCCGTTGAGCAAGAGTATGCTAACGACTCCCCAGCTGACGCGTGTGTAGGCCTAGTGGTGTGTAGGCCATAAGAGAGTTTTTGGCGTGTTTTTGAGTGGCTGGTGACAGTGTCACTTTACTTTCCCTCTCTGGCCCCTCATTATGCCGCTGTCCCCTCCCATCCCTCATGTGGCCTTGGCCCTCTCCCACATGTGCCAGCACCACTCGTGGGAACCTCCTCATGTACGCCAGCTCATGACGGTGTGGTGCTCTCACCGCTGCTGCAGTGCTGCAAAGGAAACTGCCTTCTGTGTTATGGATATTGTCGCATTAAAGAAATTACCAGCAGAATAACAATCGTTTTACCTTTCGCAACTCTTACGAGAAGACGGCGCTTTATGTCTATGGTTGTTATCGCGTTGAAAAATTGCCAAGCGCAATTATAACGGCTTCAATTTAGTAGCGGTGCAACTGCTCTATACGTATATCTTTCAGTGGCATATTGAAAAAAAAGCTTATTTCCAATTCAAATTTTCCGCGAAATTGCAGTTTTTGCCTTCACACCCATCAACATTGAGAAAGTTACACAGTAAATTTTCATGTACTGTCGTGTTATACGGACGCCCACCAACGTTAATGCGCCTGGTATTTCCTGTTGTATACGAAAATTGCGATGCTGACTTTCGCACTCTTCCAAGTTTACCGTTTTGCGAACTGAATTATGGGTCCTTTTTTTTTATCATACGTTTCCATTGGCATTTGATATTTCAAAACAATACGCGTTTTTTTTTCACATGTGCAGGTCAGAATCAAAACATGCTCAATAAATATACTTTTTCACTATTACCATTGAAAAAGTTATGAGACCAGCGTTCAAGGCTCATATGCACGACACTATAATGATGCTACACAGCTGCCACTTAATTTGACTTGTTATTCGTTGTTACTGTTATAAAAGCCCTCAGGGGCATATTGTGGCGGGCCCTTTCCCTGCCACAATATGTTGGGCATCACGCACCCAAGGATCCCGAGTGCTTTCTCCGCAGGGGATGTAGCATCTGGCCGCAGTTCCTGCTGACGAGGTTAGTTTTGTAAAGTTAGGTAGGTTCTCTATTTCCTTTTCTGTTCCGCGAGGTGGGCTGTNCTATGCTTTGCGCCTTGTTTCCTGCCCGTAGTAGCGCACGTAGGCCACGCGACAAACTATGTGGTATTTAAATACTACACACTCATCTCTGTTGGAACGCCTGAGTTGCGGCTACGGAGGTTAAACAAAGTTTATAACTAACTACTGTTATAAAACTGCAAAAAGACAAAGGCAGTGTCTTACCATGTTAAAAAGCAAGTCTAAATTGTGAAATGTAAATTACGCTAATAGATTTTCCGTTTGTCATCCTAACCCAAGTTCTTTCTATGTTCCCTCTGGACTTCTGAGTTAATGTTTCCCTCGGCGAATACATCATATTATGTATTAACATAGAGAACAATATTAACGACTACACGCTCAGAATGCCAAATAGGTCCTACGGAGGACAAAGAAAACATAGGGACCTTAAACAAAAAGTAAAATGTTCGTGTGGATGTAAGAAATGTGTTCACCAGTAAGAAACACATATTCGTTGCTAGAGTTCAAGGGTGGGCAACGATCATTAAACTTTAAACAGAGGTAAAGTCAACTTGACTGTGTCCTCAACTGGGAAACCGACACGCACTGGTTTGTGCTGCAAATAATAAGCCCACTGGCTCTAGAGAAGCATGTGCGGCTGCAGCCGACCACAGGTCAACAAGAACTATGGTGCCATTTAGACGAAAGGTTCAATGACCCTCGCCCTCCCCCTTATCCCCTTCATCTCTGAGGACACCAAGATCACCAAACTCGATCAAGATTAATTTTACCAGTTATCACTGGCCTATGTTTATGTATTTGTGCTTCATGCCAGTACATATATTCCTTGCGATGACAAGAACAGTTTATTTTTTGTTTGTGGTCGCTACGCTGTTTGAAAAAGATTCGACTCAACTTCTAAACTAAATCATACAAAATTAGATCCCTGTTATACAGTCTTCGTATCTAATACGGCGGGAAAACCCACAATATAATAATAACAATAATTCAACCCTACATAAATAGCTGTATGAGAGAACAACGAAAACATACCGCAGTTCTCTCTACGAGTGCAGTCGTGACTTGAGAATGGAAACTCCACCAGAGTAGCGTGGCAACGGAGAACCAAATCTCAGGCGCCACCTGTAAGCGCTGCAGTCTTTGTATAAATCCAGTGGGCCGTCAAATGTGTTTTCTTAGGAGCTCAGAACTAAGGCGCGTGGGAACGGCGTCCCCTGCGGCAGCGTGTTGGACACACGACACTCCTGTTACCCTCCTCACCCTGACACGCGGCACCGTGCCATACCGTGTCATGACGTATGGCACAGTGTCAGTGTGCCATGCCGCTGAGTTATGGTACTGCCTTATTGTTTGGTATGTCACTGGGCCGCTGCATAACACGTCGCTAAGTTATGGCACAGCCTCAGTGTTGGGGAATGCCACTGGGCCGCTGAACAACATATGAGTTGGAGATTCTTCTCACAGATTTCTGTAAGAACCTTGTAAGCTTCGTATGAAATTTAAATTAAATTTATGTTATCTGCAGGCTACTGAGCACAAGTTCCCCTTTAACACTTTTACTCTGGTTTGTTTTCTGGAGTGCAAATTAGCGCACTTTTTCTCGTAAAGCAAGCACCTTTACCTTAAACTTAATTTTGTTGCTGATTTATGACACTAATATTGCGCACATTTTTATGGTGACAGGATATGCAAACTTAATATTGCCTTAGAATCGCACAAACATAATTTTTTCTTCAAGGATGAACACCGATAAATTCTACCTCACCGAGAAGTATCGTGCCAAAATTTGTACCGAGATCTTTTTGAGCTATTATTAAATACTAGAGTGGCCGCACTGTCAATGATGGCAGGGAGGAATTTGTGTTGGCCTGCTTCATTGATATGCTGTCCTTATAGTCCAGGCTCTAAGGGGTGTCTGGGTACATTTCTCTTTCACGGCTCTACCATGTATTTTCCTATTCCATACGATGAGGACATAAAAAAAGTTGGGTGGAACTTTTGCAACTGGTACATTTTTGACGGGGGGCACGAGGGGGCCCGAGGGGGCCCAAAATTATCAATTGTAGACTGATTGTTCTGAACCTTGCTCAGAACATGTACTTTTGAAAAAAAAAACACATTTTGTTCCTACAACTTTTTTTATTTAGGCCTTAGTATTTGAGATAACCTGGTTAATATTAATGCATAGATATATATGCTAGGAGAGTTTTCAAAAGTCTTCTGGGTTTTACTGTATGTTTAATATACCCCAAGCTTTCGAACTTCCTGGGTGTCAACGTATATTTCAAGAAATTCATAGATATATATGTATATTTTAGAAATTTCAAACGAATAGAACTCAATGAGTTTTCACGATAGAATAAAAACAATCCCAGTTTTGGAATCCTTGAAACATTTTTAACAAAACTATAAAGTTGAATTCTTCATTTTTGCCCTCATAATATTGTTTTATCACAGATAGATTCTGCATTTTCTATTTCGTTGCGATCGCTAACTAAAATATAGGGAAAATAAACTATTAAGGGATTCGATTTTGAGCTCTGATAAAAAACTGTTAAATGAGAGCAAAAATGGAGAATCCGGCTCTATATTTTTGTTAGGAATGTCTAAATGACTTTAAAACTGTCATTGTTTTTATTCTTGCATGAAAACTCTTTAAGTTCTATTCGTTGGAAGTCTCCAAAATATACATACATATATGTATATATATCTATATTTATATATATATATACCATATTATCTCAATAACTAAGGCTTAATACAAAAAGTTATAGGAACAAAATGTTTCATTTTCAAAAATACATATTCTGAGCAAGTTTCAGAACAATCAGTCCACAATTGATAATTTTGGGCCCCCATGCCCCCTGAAAAATGTACTAGTTGCGAAAGTTCTACCCAACTTNATCTCAATAACTGAGGCTTAAATCAAAAAAGTTATAGGAACAAAATGTTTCATTTTCAAAAATACATATTCTGAGCAAGTTTCAGAACAATCAGTCCACAATTGATAATTTTGGGCCCCCATGCCCCCTGAAAAATGTACCAGTTGCGAAAGTTCTACCCAACTTTTTTATGTCCTAATATGGAATAGGAATATACATGGTAGAGCCGTGAAAGAGAAATGTACACAGACACCCCCTAGAGCCTGGACTATTCATACAGTTGCTAACTTTAACGATCATACAGATGAGGGTTCACGACTTCATCCTTACTCAGCAGCGACACTGTTATTTTCTTTCTCTGACACTGAGGAAAAAATTAATTACTTTTGCAGGCAGTTCAGCAGCACTGAAAATAATTTATTCGATTGGTATCATAGCAACGGTAGGATGTCCTATAGGTTTAATTTTTTTTTTTCTCAGTGAAAGTTGTTTCATCGACCCTTGAAGTAAGTACGTATAGGGGGAGACGATACCAGTCCTCGGCAGTGGGACCAAAAATGGGTTCGCGGCGACTCAATTGCGAGGCCTGCACCCGATCAGCAGCCATTTAGACAAGCACGAGTGGATTGGCTGCACCTGCTTGCAAACAAATGTCGTTCAGGAATCAGAAAGAGATGAATATTTATGGAGCAGCATAACCTGGATACCAAGGGATATTTAATTCCAGTGCACTGAAAAATAGAAAATCTGAAATGTTTCTCGTGGGGACAGTATTTGCAGCTAATGCAAATGAAGAAGAGCGGGAGTCTACTACGTTACAGCTAAGAGAAATCTCAACATGCATCTACGCCACCCATTCCAGCCAGCTAGCATGCAATTCTGCCACTGTGCAAATCTGCCAGCAAGCAAATCAGCCAGCGTAACACCCAACTCGTACCATGAAGTGGCCCACAGGCTGTCGTGCAGTATTTCGGGTATGTCGTCTCCCCCTATGCTTACTCCGAGCGTCGACCATTGAATTGAATTTAGAAGAATAACTGATGCAATGAAGTTATCTGTGGGAAGAAATTAAGAATTAAGATACATGAGAGTGCTAATGGAAGCTTAAGATATCTTCAGTGCTACAATTTCAACTTCGGCAATGCAAGAAGTGCATTCAAAAATAAGGTCGCCCTATAAGGAGAAGGTAATACTCGTGCAAATCAGACTAAGACTTCGATATCTTCATTTTTTCGAATTTCAACTGTAGCTGATTGAGATACGTTTGCCATCATCTACAACCTGGCCTATTTTCTACCAATCGGTTTTCAAAGAATCTTGGCAGCATGATCATGGACAGCCTCCAGCGTAGGTTAATTTCCGTATATCTGTTGTTTTAAAGCCTGACAGAAAATCGACAAATAAAGCAATAAACAGATAAATAAAAAGATAAATTAATAAACAAACATATAAATACACATCGGTTTTTGTATAGATGCCAAACAGTGCGCAGCTTCCAATCTTTTCTATAAATTTCATGGCATTAATATCATTGCCGCACTTTTCGCATTGGCCCACTTCACTCTCAATGTGTTTCTTGGATTTATGCCCCAAGTCTACCGAGAAGAATGTTACAATACGCAAGCGAATTCCTGGCTCAGTGGAGGGTGTCGAGGCCAATTCCCGGCCACCTGTTGCTCCCTTACCTCCACTGACCCGAGGTGACCTCTCAACACGCTGCGAGGTGGTCTGCTCGTGTGGGAATTTCCTTGATGCTACCCTCGGTTGGGATGAATATTATTGAGATCACGGCCGGCCGGGTAGGATTACATCGGTAGAGATGAAAGTAAAGTGCAGTGCATGCGAAACTTATCTGATCGCGTAGTACAACAGTACCTATAGTATCAGCCGCATAGCTTGAGTGACGAAATACAGGATATGAATTGTCTCTATGTTTCACGGAGTATATTACTGAGAAATTGGCAGCACTAAATTGGGCGAAATGAAAGTAGAGTGCAGTGTATGTTGGGGAATCCCCGTCTTACATACTACGCAGTATCACCCAGCGTAAGTCAAACTTAACAGAATCATGTGATTTCGTAAGTGAATTTCATCTCTCCATTCCTCACCAGTAATGATATGAGTCAGATTGCGCAAAATAACACGGCGTTATCTGAATTACACAGCTTGTGTGTGAATAAATGTGCATTTTTCCGTACCTTCTGAGCGAGTAGGAATTATGAAAAATGTTATAGAGATTGCAAATATTAGTATCACGATGAAAATAAATGTATTTTTGATATTAGTGCAGTTACATGTAGAGCGCTCCTTACGTACGGAAGAGCTTGTAAGGATGAATAACATTTCCTTGTCATCCAAGTGGCAAGTAAGCGAGGGGTCGTATAAAAATTGCCGATGGGCGTTCAAGATACACGTAAAAAAAAATTATAATACAGAGAATACTACAAGAGTAGAACTATAGAGTTTACTCTAGCAAAAGCCGAATTACACAACCAGTAAGGAAACGTATATTTCCCCCTTCTGTAACCTCACGATTGCTGAATTTTGTGATTATGGTTTTAACAATACCTACTTACTGTACAGTATTACACAAATGGCAAAAAGCAGCCGTAAATTTAATGCGACCCGCTTAAGAGCAAAACTCAACAATTTGTGCGAAACTGGCAATTTTCTCTTTGTTATGTGCCTAATCTTCGAGACGGAAAAATGCAATGTTACATTGTCAATGCTAACATACTTTACTTATAACTAGGGAGATAAACTATGAGTACAATGACATCCGTGCGAGTCAAGAACTGAGTTACCTAAGCATACTACATAATTGTAAGCTGTACTGTGCTCAAGGAAACCGGACTGCTCTTCAGTACTGTGTCTTATTTCCACAGTACTATCAGTGCAACATTCTTCCGATATGGTCTATTCTACCAATGTTCTCTGCAATTGTAAGGCGTTACGGTTAGAAAGTTGCGTTTGTCGTGCTGCCAAAGCAAGAACACTTGGATAGGCCCAACAAAAATTTAAAAATACATATATTCTATTTAAGTTTTCCTGTCATACAGTGTTTTTAGAGCATGAGTAGCCTGCTTTTTCTGGCATATCGCATATGTTCGTTTCCCTTCTTTTCTGGGAGCATGTATTTAGTATTTAGAGAGGCTTACAGTAACATCGAATATTAGAACATTGTAGTTCAATGCATTGACTAAGTAAGAATGTCTGAGTATAAGTGGACGGCAACTGAGGCACGTTTCTGACCCCGCCTCTTCCGTCTCTCCCTAATTACGGGATTGCGTCTCAGCTACCACCATTGTCTCTCCCTACCAGCATGTGGTAAGCTCTTACCCACAACCCTAATGTATTCACCAATAAATCGATACACTAAAGATTGCTGCTCTCTTCTTCATAATCGGATTGGTGCTGGAGAATCTTTTTAGATGATAGAGCAATTGCAAAGGCTCTCGCCTATTACGATGCGCATTATTTGGCCTATTACTGTGATATCGAGCTCGGCTCTAAACGCCCGTAATTGGCAGGTAATGACGGGTTATCTGCTGGAGCTCTCGAATCCAGGTGCTGTGTCCTGGGAGCCCCTCACCTGGATTTCTTCTTCTATTTCTGGAAAGTTTTGCTTGTGCGTTTTGTGGATCGAAACGGGATTGTCGCGATCCGGATCGTTATTGAAGGCTGTGCTACAGTGGACATCTTGTGATATCTTGCTTCCCAAGCCCATTCTACGTCCGAGGTTTTCATATTCCGTTTAGTGAACGTGTTGTACTTGTTATATATTCATATGTGCTACTATTCCTTTCGCACGGTCCTTGATAACGTTTTGCTTCAAATTCTGGCTGTCTATGAAATTCAAAATGCATAAGTAACATTTTTCTATGTCTTAGGCATAATTCTTAACAATATACGCATCAGAAGTTTCGACGACGGATAAAAATTTGAATACTGTTCCTATTCTCGAACATCAGATTGAATATATATTTATAAATAAAATTATCGCAAACCTGTTTCATTAAAACTCATTTCAACATCGCTGCATGCAATGAAACTGTGTTATATGTAACTATTATATTATACCACTGACCCGAATATTTTTCTCTAGATTAAAACCACAGAGGTGCATATCACAATAGGATGAATTTAAGCAATCCAGATTGCAGTATTGAAAAACGTGCACATACCGCAATATATTTGACTTCTTAAATTGGGTTTAAAATCAGATCGTTTTCGTGTCCACAATTAATGAACTAAAATACTTTTTAAGCTTTTGAGTGCACCATACGGCGAGGTTTCTTGGACTACCCATTGATTTATTTCTTCAATACTTACAGTCATATTTCCCTGCTGACAAGCTCAAAATTACGTAGATAAGCAAGCTGTCAGGTGGGAAGTAGTGATGAGTCTGCTCGAGTCTTAACTCATAACCCTGAGAACTGTGAGTGATGATGGGTACACAGCTTCAGGTGACACTCTTTCCCACCTATAGTGAAACTTTTGCTACAGGTGAATTTATATCATCATATCCTGCGCCTCATCATATAAAACAGTGGTTATCAATTTTGCATTGCTCCATTTATGCCTCTATTTTAATAGGACAGAAAGCCATTCCTCCTTTCTGTGGTCATCTATACCGCACTAATGGTGCCATTCAAATAACATAAATGGGGGGTTTCGAACGCTAACAGGGTGAGACTGTCAGTGTGACATTCTATGATTTCGACCTCCGATACAGCGAACTCACCCTGGTTGAGACCAAGCGTATAGGGTGTCGAGCCCTATGGCAGTTTCACAGTCCACCTTAGCCTTCGCCAAGGCCTAAAAATCGCATAGGAATCTTTCTTGCTATATATTTCCCATTCTTGCTTTTCATTCTTACTAAAAACAAGCTTTTTCCAGCTCTTCCTCATCTTTCTGGACTTATTGCTCCTGTGTGTAGCAGCCCTCGTCTATTCATGGGATCCTCGCAACGTACTACATGTCCCTTATTTCTTCCTCTTCTAAAATCATTATTGTTGTGCGTATAGAGAAGATTAAGCGTTGAAAATAAATTTATAAGAATTTACCGACAGTTTGCATTATCATCTATTGTCTGCTTAAATTTGCATATGAAAAGTCAAGCTCCAAAGAGATTCAAGATATGACTTTATAACATTAGACACCTTGTGATATCTTGTCTGCCGGCACATTCCGTTTCAGAGGTTCTTTACAGTCCGTCGAATCAATGCGTTCATCTTTTATATCTTTTACTTTCCAGATCTTGTATCTACATACAGCATATACGTTAATATTCCGTAAGAGTGATCTTCGATTTCGTGTAGCTTGAAATGCTAAATGTCACTTCATCCTACACCGCCATGCTCCTATAGAGAAAGTTTAATCTCTACTCACTCCACCGTGATTACGAAGGATGACACGCTACAAATAGTAAAACTCCTTATAGTAAACAACATATATAATCCACACCTCAAAACGATATTCCTTTTGCTTGTGGTTAGCTTAGGATGCAAGCAAATCTATAGAGACAATTAGTCATGGTGTCGAGTCGAAAGTAATTATGGAAGTCGTTAGTCATGCCAACGTGCCGGCCGGCGTGTGCAACACGAGCTAAAGGTTCGCATCTCGTGCCTGTTTACAAGATAAGAATTCCTCAGAATAAGCAGGCTGCTTGGCTTCTAAAAAATGGAAAGAATTTGACCCATTTTTCACTAAAATTCCAAACATTCTTGCTCTCATGAATGCTGCCTCACCATTACGACCATCAGTGATCGAAAGCAGTGAGTCATGTTTACGTTTATTTTTTTACAAGCTTTTGCATGAGTTACTTAAACTGTAGGGGAAACTGACCTACTTAAATACTCTAATAACAGTTCCTGAGGTGCGGTGCGGTGCCTTATTGAATTGATTCAGGATTATTGACCACTGAATTTTATTTTTTCTGTCCGAATATTTGAGAGCACAGGAATTGGCTGTAATCGCAACTTTCAGTATTTCAAATTGGAAGTCAACCAAGTAGGGGCAATTTACGCTCCAAATTGCAAAATAAACACTGCGATCATGAGCAATATTGGGGAGGGTGTTTCACCGGAAATTCTGTCGTCCATGTTGGGTACCCACGGAGCCTGTGGTAATCGCTGTACCTCGTGGTACTGCCCGGCCAC
Source organism: Parhyale hawaiensis (assembly GCA_001587735.2). Lineage (NCBI taxonomy): Eukaryota > Metazoa > Arthropoda > Malacostraca > Amphipoda > Hyalidae > Parhyale > Parhyale hawaiensis. Next base: position 527,770 of record LQNS02000140.1, read on the forward strand.
CGACCGCGCTGTATCCAATAGTTGAGTTCTTTCAATAACTGAAAGATGGCTTGGATGCCCTGGGCAGAAGGTTATTTGACTTATGGATACTCTAAATTGAAACATTGATACGAGTTGCAGTCCGCTGAACCTTACCTTCACACTAACATGGTTACAGTTCGCTCTGGGACATAAAGTAAAGCCATGCGAATATAGGTTTGATTGCAGAACCCGCTACTCTTTTGCGAACATGACTAGCTGCGTAATATCGCGGCTAATAACTGTGGAACATCGCGCCCTCAGGGGTGCATCTAGCGGGCCCTTTTCCTAACTACCTCAGGGGCTTACTCGAGTGTTTTTCCGCAGAAGATGTTATATCTTGCCCTAGTTCCTGCTTAGGAGGTTAGTTTGTCGGTAGGTTCTCTACACTTTCCTTTCCGTCCCACGGGGATGAACCGCCGAATGTTAATTAAGCGATCAATCTCATTGGACTCCCTATCTGCTCCCGTGTGAGGCTAAGAAAGGGACCCTCCGTACAAGTGTTTATTGCTTCTGTGTTCGTCTCTTTTCTGTTTTCGTCTCTTAGAGATGCTTTACACCTTTTTCCCGTTAGAAGTAGCGCACTAGGCCGACTGAGACTTTTCGGCACCAATGCCGAGTTGTAACATTCTTATGGTGATTCGTTATGATAAACTGAGTCGCACTGCTTCAATTACGTCGTATGACGTGCGTGCGGCATTTAAAAAAGGAATATACTAATAATGGAAAACCTTGAGGCTGACTGTGCAACATAGCGGGTGACTGCATGTGCTACATATTGGCTGATTTGTAACCTGGAGGCTGACCGTGTATCATAGCAGCTGACCGTATAGCATAGCGGCGTTACAGGTCTTTTGGCCGTCGGTCTTTTTCGTTGTTAGGTCATTTCGCCGTGATGTACCATAAATGTCTACACAATACATAAATTATACCCAACCACGCCCAACCTAATATGCTATTATTATTATTACTAGGAAAGTATCAGCTTCAGCTTCTGGCCCATATAGCAGATCGTGCAGCAAATCTTCCCAGGAAAAGATAGGGTAATGAAAAGAAAATGTGAAATAAAATTGAAAATATAGTAATTTAAAATGCAATGATCGATGCACAACATCACCGATCATAGTCATTTACTAAACAATAAATAATGATAAAAAATCCAACTAATGTATAATGAATAACAAATTTCAAATCAAGTTATTTACTAAAAAAAATGATTAATCACCTACTGGAACTTAAAATATAATAATTCCCATATAACTTACACATCTTGGTTATTTAACTAAAACATGACCGAGTGACTAAAATGACTTAGATTTTGTCAATCGGCAATCCACTTGAATGTCGTTAGTTAGGCTGGTGTTACCACTTCTGTTCCTTCCTTTGCATGGCTCTTAGATAGATTCTTACTTAGGCTCTTGTTGCTTTGTTTTGTTCTTCTTATTTAGGTGTCTTAGTGTATTATAGTGAATGGTTTCGTCCCTAACTTCATTCCGACAATCCCATACATGTTTTCTTTCTCTTTTTTACAGCAGTGAGGATGGATATATGTATTATGTTTGGGGTATGGGCTACATAGTAAACATGTTTTTATATCTAGTGAGGTTCTCCTTTTTATTCTACGAACTAGAGGACCCAGCCGTCAAAAATGACGGCAAAAATTTTGTGATTGAGTTTTTTACTGTTCCGGTTCCCAGTATAGGTTTTGCTGTATTATAGGTCTCATCCCTGCAGGCCTGATCTTCCATTAGTGAAACGCAAGCTCTATAACCATGAGTTTTACGATAGCAAAATATCCCCCTGCAAGATGAAGAGTGAATATCAACTTGACATTGATTAACCGTTAAGCTGCACTAAGAAAAATATAATTCAGTCAAAAAAATTCACTGCAAATGCCCAGGACTCGCCGTATTGTGGATACCAACTGATTGTTGAACCTCCAGCGTCGAAATTTGGCTGCGATGTAAATTCAATATAAAAAGGCGTCTGCTCAGCGTGAAGATTCAACTACTACG
>LQNS02000140.1:599436-611363 GCA_001587735.2 Parhyale hawaiensis
TAAGAAAAAATCCCATAGACAAAAGATAAACTCAAGCATAATAAAGCAAAAAAGAAGAATTGACAGTAAAGATAGCTACGAAAGCGGCCAGCTATCTACGCGCCCCTGACCCTGCCGTAGCAGACTGTGGAAGACCGAGTACCCAGCTATGGCACCAGCCTGTTAATCTCCTCTCAGGGATCGGCAACCTGGTTTTCTCCAGAGTAGGCGGAAATCTCACCGTAAAGGAGGTTGAGTCCCCGATGGGCCTCGGGGTTACCCACAGCCGGCTCATACAAACAAAGAGGCGTCCGTGGCCGGACAATGGGGTAACGTTGATCTCAGCAAATTATTAGCTGATTACATCAACAGGCTGGCATGGGCCAGGGCTGAACTACATAACGTTACGTGCTTCAGCCATGCATGGCCCATACCAGCCTCTTGATGTATACAGCAACTAAGTTACCTAAGATCAAACTGCTACTAGAGAATGATATATTTGGCAGTGGAAGAACTATTTCAGAACAGAGGGAGTAGTAACTAGGACGACCCTAACTTTAATACTAAAAATTATTCTTTATTATTGCTATTGAGCGTAGCATTTTAATTGGCTTCCAGACAACCCGTGAAATTTTGTAATGTGTAAGAGATGTGCTTTTTTTACTTAATCCGATCTTACTCAGTCTGCCTGTTATCTGCAGGGTTTTTTCTCCTATTTTATTCGTGTAGAGGAAAGAAGCCTTGTAGCGAGATAACACAGCGTGAGTAATAACCGATCAGTTGAAACAAATCTTAACCTTTATTCCTTAATCATGCCTATACCACAAAGAGCAAAAGGCCTTAATGTGCTCTAAAATCCTGTTTGTGGACACTATGCACGACACCTAAAGTGACATGCTGCTCAATATTGCCACATAGCATTACAATCATTTTACCGAGAGGGCACGATACCCTATATATGCTGCATGTACACACTGCCAAAGCTCCGGACGCTGTTATAAGCAGTAAAGTCTACCCCATATATAGCTAGCCAGGTATGCTTGAACTACTGAATACACACAACATTGTGAACTCCTTGTGTTAAACACATTTGTGAATGTTACAAACGGTGTCATTTCTACGAAGAATCCTTAATAGTTTGAGGTTTCTACGCCTGGAATGTACATATTTTGCCCAACCGTGACTTGGAACAGTAGTGCATACCTAATAGCTTAATAACTATTATTGTTCAGATATTTACCGTATTTTTCGATGTACAAAACCTGCTGGTGTCTTCAATGGCTCATAAATCGCTGGTCATTTGCATTCATTCGTTGCCGGTAATTTGCTCCCTTGTGTACTCCAGCTGGCGAGTCAAAAGTTTCCAGTCTACGGGACCAGTACGCCGCAGTTAATTTACTGGGTTGCTCCTGGAAATGGAGGCTGAGTTCCGCTTTGCTAGGCCGCAAGGAAGCACACGGTACTATAGCACGATGAAGGTTCTATCGATTGGAGCAGTTCGGTCGGTAAGAACCAATTTCATTAGGTTGAACTCGTCGGAAACACAAGGAATTTGCGCTGGTTTCCGTACATTCCTATGAACGTCCGCAATCAGTGTTGGCTAATGGGAACTCTGTCAGAGATCGTAGTGACTCGATCACCGCCGTACCACTAGCAAAACAAATTAGGCTTAGAGCTAGGTTTCATCGCTTTGGTAAGTGTATTGAGGCTCCGGATAAATTAGAGCTAATGAGATTAGCTTATTTTGCTGTAACTGGAGTGCTTCATTTCCAAAATATAAAACTGTAGCATGCATCATATTTTAATTTGCGCTTCCGTGCAGCTCTGAGAAATAAACCAGTAACATAACCATAGAAGAATTCCAACTGCTGGACCGTCTTTCATGCTTGATCGATAGCAGTGCCTGTGGCTGTAACAGTTGGTACAGTAGGTAAGGTGTAACCGAGGCCTCAGTTAAATGGCGAGTGTAGCGTCTAATTATAGTTCAGCTAGACCTGCCTGCCCTCCGGGACCGCAGACCTCCGCCATGCAACGCAATGCCATACGACAGAATACAAATTTGAAATCATCACTAATGTTAAATTATCTGTTCCTCTTGACATGCTGAACAGTTTTTGTAAATTATATATAAATCCGTCCGTAACTATGTGAATTATTTTGCTAACAGGCATATAGAGAAACAAACCGCTGCAAAAACATAACCTCCTTGGCGGAGGTAGTAATACCTATGGTTGTAATAGTTGCCCAAGTGTTGAAAAGAAGGCAAGAAAGACCAGCGGTCAGCGGTTACGTGCACTGTGGAGATAATAAGCTACTGGCTCTCCCATTGGTTGCTATCTACGATCCAACAGAAGAAACCTAGCATCGTGAATCCACACACTTGAGGTGGCGTAAGAAATGTCACCTGGACTTCGTCTATCAAACTCACCAGACTCACAAGATGCGCAAGGTAGCTTTTCTTCCAATCGGCGATGTCTATGAATATAATCATACTAATTATTATAATTCAGTATTAGGGATGTAATTCTTCTGTGCTTACAATTATTGTTAATTATTGTTCTTGCTGTTATTGGACACACTACATTTCTAAATTTAAATTTTATTTGATTGATACAAAAATAGTTGTTATTGAGCAGCTGGAGGCTACAAACATTTCGTACAATTAAATTTTACCGCAATGCACTGTAGACTTTGTTTGATGCGTACTTCATGCTAAGCTAATTTGCGAGAGAAAATTCCAGCTCATTAATTTCTCTCATTCGGCTCATGATGTGGCTAATTTAAGTCTAGTGATAATTTAGCTATGTTAAATATATCTATTGTACCACCCCTGTGAGTACCTAATAAAGTTGATTGATTGATTAAAACTACCATAGAACGCAATGATAGCAGAATGTTATGAATATTTATCTGAAAGCATGTATGGAAGACTCGGTAAGTCATTTAGCGCAGAAGTGACGTATGACCAAATATTGATACATTATCTTATCTCGCAAAAAAATTACGGTACGTACATGCTACTTTGTTTTTTATTCCAAAATTAGCTTAAACTAGCGATTCAACATCAAAATAATATAACAAACACTATCGTGTGTTTATTATGCCTACATAATAATGTTTATACTTATATAAATCGGATAACCTTGTGAAATGTTTCCTTCTTTTGGTAGCTTGGTTGTCACCATGCACACAGTTTTCACTATTATGTATTGGGAATAAACTGGGCGGAGCTCGGATAGGTTTTATGATAGGATAGTTTTTCTATTATGGGTCACGGGCGGTCTAGTAACATTCATGAAAAAAATTCTGATTATCTTGTTGCTGGTTACTTGGTTGCGGATTTTACTTCAACTTGCTATTTTAATTCACCATTGATATGGAAACACTTCGTATCCTTTATATAGTGCGGCAGTATTATTCATTTAAGAAAAATATTCGTCACCCTGTATTGTGTTATTTGAAAAATCCGACATAACCTACTCCAAGTCCAAGAATCGAGCAGAAAAAATAGAATACTTTGGATAGGTTTTTATATATATAATGAGCCAACTGGTCATGGACCTTGGACAGTCTATATAGTACATTATATATTTATATCGTTCGTGCATCGCTCTTAAGAAAATAGATACACGAAAAGTAGGCCATCTAGGTTAGAGATTTTGGCGATCCTGTCCCGTTTTGATTCAATCCAGTAACAAAACGCAGACCATCTTAAAATAGTGACGAAAGTGGGAAGCCTTATCTTTATTAAAATTGAATGAACTTCTTGCTCTGTCAACGTTGCAATGTAATCCCAATATTACAGACATTTACAGCTTCTCTTCTTCAGCGCTGTCATGGGGTCTGCTACTCTTACTACTTTTCCCTACATCTAAACTATATATGCTTTCAGTTCATGATGTAAAGACTGAGTAGCTGATCAACAAAAGCACAGGAGAAGCGATTTATCGGGTTGTAGCAAGTAGACGCAGCAATTATATTTATTTCAACTCTAGTTTTTCGAGCCTTTGACGAAGAAGCTTTCCGCTTAAGTGCAAAAATTCCGATGTACTGAAATTATATCATTGTGTATACAGGATTTGCTGTTCTAATTAAGTTCATTCATAGATTTCAGTACTTGCTGATAGCTCATTTTTACCTCCCCCCAACGAGGTTATGTTTTTATTGAGATGTCTGTCACCTATTGCCTCTGCCAAAGGGATTAGGTATTATCAAGTTATAATGCTTATCTATCGCCAAAATAACGTAAAAAGTTAGACTGATCTTTACGAAATTTACAATGATTGTTTGGTATATTAGGAGGAACAAATGATTAGCTTTTAGTGAAGATTCGTTGACCGTCTGTTTCTTTTGTCTGCCTCCTTTCTTTTTGTAGCATAACTTAGAAAGTTATGGACGTATTTTTATGAAATTTTCAGGAAATGTTGAGGTTGTTATTAAAAGTGAATATCTAATCAAATTTTGTGTTATCTGCTTTCCCGCTGTTTTCCCGTTGTTTGTGTGTCTCGATTTCTTTTTATGGTTGTCAGTAACATAACTCAAATAGTTATAAACGGATCTTCATGAAATTTGTAGGAATTGTTAGGAATTTAAAAAAAAAAAATAGTCAAAGTTTGGTATTAATTGGTTGGTTTGAGTGCTAGAAAATGTTTGTCAGAACATAACTGAAATGTTTGTCAGAACATAACTGAAATGTTTGTCAGAACATAACTGAAATGTTTGTCAGAACATAACTGAAATGTTGGTTAGAACACAACTGAAATGTTTGTCAGAACATAACTGAAATGTTTGTTAGAACACAACTGAAATGTTTGTTAGAACATAACTGAAATGTTTGTTAGAACATAACTGAAAATGTTACTGACGGACCTTCAAGAAAATTACAGAAGCTGTTATTAATTACTGTCTAGAAGCTCAAATGACCAAATTTCTATGATGATAAAGAGGAAATTCTAGTAGCTATTAGGACCAATTTCAATTTTTCGTGGACCTTGCCTTGTTTGGTGGAAGTATGCGTTTTCAGGGTGCTCTAGTTTTGCATGTAATCTAAGGGAAGGAAGACATATACTGCTCATGTGAATTGAAACGGACACCACTTATCTCTTACCTGATTTGAGAGGCCCTCCATAAGTCTATTAGTAACGAAAATATCAATGATGCAGTGTCATCATAAATTCCTGTCATTTTTGATGGCACTGGAACTCCAGCTATACAGTAATGCGCGTCATCTGGTCTTGTTTATGACAGTTGCGTGTATTTTTACTGAGGCGAGATTTTCCTTATTTTCCCACTGACATACGATACTGTTTGATGCAGCTACAGACCAATGGCTTTGTGCGATATTTTTTCTTCATATAAATTATCGCGATCAGAATCCTCACCAATTCAAGTCTCAACGCTAATTCCTCACTTTTATTTCAATGACCGGGCATCCTAATCAAATGACGACTATTATTATAAGGGTTAGCAAGCAGGGACTCAGGTCAGAGGTTAGACTATCTAAACTCTGGTAGCGTTCCGTCACTTCTTTAATTAAACGACGGACACCCGACCCGCTGCCTCTGATACTGGAGACGTGACCTCTCCCCTGGTACCTCTCCACCTCCCACGGCCGTGCTGCTGCCTCTCTCTCCATCCCCTGACTCTCTCTTTCTCTTCCCTCCCACTTATGGTTACTCTCTCTTACTGTTCTCCCACTTCCTTCCCTTGACTTCTCTCCCTCTTCTTTCCATGCTTGCTCTCCTTCCCTTTCTCTCGCCAATGTCTATCGAATGGCCCCCACTCAAATGCTTTCTTTTCATAGTACCACTCGCATGTTCACTTTCCATAGTCTCCCTCACTCTCTTCCCCCCTATAGTCCAAAAGTCCCTCTCTCTTCCTTCCCTTTCATTCCCTCTCTCACCTCACTGTCTCTTACTGATTTAACATTTTCACTGCGTTCCTTTACGTTGCCTCTTGCTTCTCTTACATATATTGCCTAGCCCAGTTTCACCCTCACATTAATGTAGGGTGTCTCTCCTCTTACGTTTCCCTTAACTCCTTCGCTGTAGCGTTTTTCCTTTACACTCTTCTTCGTCGTTTCCCCCCATATCTGTGTTGTTGTTCTTCGACTTACCTGCTGTAGTCCCGCTCCCTCTCATTATCCTCAAGCTTTCTTTGGTCCCACTCCACCGCCTTACTGTGGTTACGCCTTGAAAACTCCAACCCCGATTTCATATATAAAGAACTCGATAATTAAAAAGTACTTTTTAAATTTCACGTATCTCCTAATACAGTGGCATTTGCATTGGTAATTAACGTATCAGTGCTACCTTAATTACACACTTTCTATCAAAATATACTTCCCTCTAGTTTTCTTTAGTTTCCCATCGTCGACTATCGCAGCTCGATTTGCCCGTCTCATCGATTTCCCTCGTATTGCTCCTGAGTACACGTCATTCGCATATATCGAACCTATTTTTACATCCATCTAATCTAATACTAAGAATAGCCTTCGTGTGTTTATAAATATATATATAAATATATTAGCCCTGATGAAGGCACAAACTTGACCTGTGCCGAAAGCTAGACCAATAAAAATTTGATGTCTGTACTCAGTCTTTAATAACCTGATATGATAAATATATATATATATATTTATATGTTTGGTGTCACGCTCTTAACGAAATAGATAGGCGGAAATTAGCCCAGGTTGGAGGCTCTGGTGCTCCTCTCAAGCTCCATTGAAAGTGATAGGCNCCCTGAACTCCTTCGCTTTAGCGTTTTTCCTTTACACTCTTCTTCGTCGTTTCCCCCATATCTGTGTTGTTCTTCTTCGACTTACCTGCTGTAGTCCCACTCCCTCTCATTATCCTCAAGCTTTCTTCGGTCCCACTCCACCGCCTTACACGCAGAAAAGTATGTTCTTTACGATGAAAAACACCTGGTTTCTTGCCACTAATGAAGTAATATTTTAGCTACAAAGCAAAAATAATTAATCGTAAATCTGTGACAACAAGTAGTGTTACGAGAACAAGTACTGTTGTTCATCACAAACGACACGGTGCATTGACGCAAATTCAAACGACAAGGTAGTTTACAGTTAACTAATTTTGCTTAATATCAAACAACCATTTCTCTGTGTGTACTGTGGTTACGCCATGAAAACACCAACCCCGATTTCGAATAAAAAGAACTCGATACTTAAAAGGTACTTTTTTAAATTTCACGTATCTCCTAATATAGTGGCATTTGCATTGGTAATTAACGTATCAGTGCTACCTTAATTCCACACTTTCATTAAAATATGCTTCCATCTAGTTTTCTTTCGTTTTCCATCCTCGACTATCACAGCTCGATTTGCCCGTCCCATTGATTTCCCTTGTATTGCTTCTGAGTACACGTCATTCGCATATATCGAACCTATTTTGACATCCACTTATATAATAAAGCACAGTTGTTGGTCGCTTGCTCCCTTGCTCCAATGTTGGTCCGTCTCTCCGTCACGCAGTTCAAGAGTTTAATAGGAGAAAATTCATGTACTGAAAAACAAGTTGAGATACAATACAATTTCAGCGCTTGGAGTACGGTGACAAATATAGCTCTGGATCTCCGGCCTCTGGATCCCCAGCCTGTGGATCCCCGCTTTCATTGCTGAATGATATTGAAGTAGTTGAATCTTCACGCTGCGCTGAGCAGACGCCTTTTTATATTGAATTTACATCGCAGTCAAAGTTCGACGCTGGAGGTTCAACAATCAGTTGGTATCCACAATACGGTGAGCCCTGGGCATTTCCAGTGCATTCTTTTGACTGAACTATATTTTCTTAGTGCAGCTTAACGGTTAATCAATTTCAAGCTGATATTCACTCCTTATCTTGCAGGGGGGATATTTTGCTATCGCAAAACTCATTGTTGTACAGCTTGCGTTTCACTAATGGAAGACCGGGCCTGCAGGGTTGAGACCTATAATACAGCCAAACCTGTACTAGGAACCGGAACAATAAAAAGCTCAATCACAAAATTCTTGCCGTCATTTTTGACGGCTGGGCCCTCTAGTTATAGTATAAAGGGGATTACGTCCTATGACCCATAACTACCCCCTCCCATCTCCCCCTCCCCGCTATTCCTTAAATGTCAAATCTGGCACCTTTGAATAATAATATTTCACTAATGCGAAGCTAAAATACAATAATGTATATGGAAAAAGCTTCACTCGAAAAAAAAAATCAGGATAGTGCTTTGTGGTAAATCCTCCCTCTGAGGTCGCAGGAGTGTAGGCAGGTGTAAGACTGTGGCTGGGTCCAGTGTGGGTGGCGAGTGGCAAGCAACAGGCGAGAACACGAGGTTGCGAATCAGTCGCACTCGGTTCGGGTCGGCCCACCCGACTCGCAAACTGCAAGACAGCGAATTTGTTTTATACTGAGAATCAGGTCGTTCGTATATAAGGGAGTTCGCTAATTCTGAGCGCGCATAGAATGAGAACTACGTGTATAGGTACTTTATGCAGACTTACTTGGCAATCCTTATCCCTTTACAAGAACCTGTATGGCTTAATTAGACTGAAACTGGAACAATATTAAAATTTGGTAAATTAAAAGAGGCCGGCTTTTGCTGTTACTATTTGCTCTCTTGTTCTATGTATACTGCTGCAGCTCTATATTGCTAGTCTTTTTCTATTGTTACTTATTGCCTCTGCCCAGAAGGTTATGTTTTCGTCGAGTTTGTCTCTTTATCTGTCTGACTGCCTGTTTGTTTCGTTGTTTGTCTTTCTGCCTGTCATCAAGATAACTCAAAAAGTTATAGACGGATCTTAACAAAATTTACAGATATTGTTAGCTGTATTAGGAGGAACAGATGATCAACTTTGGTGAAGATCTATTCGTCCGTTTGTTTGCTTGTCTGCTTCTTTTTTCTTAACGCCATAACTCAAAAAATTGACGACGGATTTTTATGAAATTTACACGAGTTGTTGGCTAAATCACGAACAGTAAATGACCAAATGTTTGTGACGATCTCTTCATATATTTGTTTGCCTCTGTGTTTGATTTTATGTTTGTTAGCAAACTAACTCAAAAAGTTTTGAACGAATCTTTACTGGTTTTGTTAGCGATGTTAAAAGACACAGGTAAATGATTAAATTTTGGTGATGATCGGTTGGTCTGTTTGTGTGTTTGACTAATGTTCGCCAGCATGTGTGTTGGCAACGTAACTCGAAAAGTTATGAACGGATCTTCAAGAAATTACAAAAGCTGTTTTTACCGTCAAACGACACAAATAATTACATTTTGATACTGATACAATCATACAAAGGAAATCGTAGTTTCGGAACCAATTAGAATTTTTCGTTGCCTATGCTTTGCTTGGAGAACGTATTCGCTCTCAGAGTGCTCTAGTTTAAATTTGAACGGCATAATTAGTCATGTACTACAACTGTGATTGTTACACCATGATGACCTGGTGGATAATTATTTTTGTGCTTTATAAACAGTATACCTTTATTTTAGTTCCCTAATTTACGGAATAATGCTTTGTAATTTGGGAAATGCATGATTTCTTTGTGGCAGGCGCATTACCATCAGAATAATCCGCTGATATATATAACTCGGAAAAGCAGTTTCTTCTCTACTTAAGATAGCTCGTCAGTGTGAGCCAATTAACGAGGTCATAACCTGAAAAATCTATTTATCCTTTGCAAAAAAATGTCTGTGTCATAAGCATCCGCTGAAGCAGTTTTTGTCCTTACTAACCATATTTTACCGCTGCCGTAGAGTCCTCGCGGAAACCCACAAACGGTAGCAGAGATCAACTTCCATGACAAGAGTATTAGAGTCACTGAATCACGAACAGACATTCTCACGCTGCGCGGATGCACTAGCCGTATCACCTCTCTGTTGCCTATACAGTACCGCTTTTGCTTGGAAACAGCGGGATGTGGCCACCAATAATAATTCAGCTTGACCGGTAATAGAATATGCCCCTCTGGAATCATAGGATAGATCGTAGGTTAGGTTAGTTAAATTCGTCGATCATATGTTATGGTAACCGATAGGATACCTTAGCCTTAGCTAGGGCTTCGAGATATCCATTCTTCGTGCCCACTTTGATTCCCTCCAATTTCATACTCCTATTTATGATTTAGTGTTTTGTTCTTACACTTCTTGCCTGACGCGCTGATCGTATATGAGCATTGATCCAATGGGGGAACACCTTTCCGTATGGGTTCCACGTTTCTATTGACGTGTGATCAATCCTGGGGCATTTCACTCTCTGTTAGATCGCCTCTGTAGTGGCGACGGAGACTCAAACTTCTCAATATAATAATAATAATAATAAAAATGTGCCCGGTCTATGTGCGGTATCCCTTTAACCGTTAGTGCTGCATACCACACCGCTGGCCTACAGCAACATTGGCTCCACCAGGAGTCTTCCCGACGACATCACCTGCAGCACAGTTGGCACAGCACGAGCTCGATGACTTCCCTTCTTAAGTTTCCGGGCATCAGGTTGTAGAGGGTCAGCACCCCTAACACTATTGGCCGCCCCACCAGCACCGGAAATAGCACTTGTCCGCTGCAACCTGAGGACATCCGTCCGCAGTTTAGTGTCGTCTTGCTGTCCGTGCCCAGGGTAATGAAAGCTGCTTCCTCTCGAACGGTTGAAATAATTCTCAGGTCACGGAGACTCCTAATTGTACAGATCGTACTTTATCTTACCTATCGCAGCCGAAATTTTAGGGTAAATAGCCGTTGTCAATGGGAGAGAGCATCGAATAATATCGGCTGTTTTCCTCGAGTTTGATAACGGGTGGGTTTCCAGGATGATATTGTGGCAGACCCTAGCCCCTTCACAATATCATGGGCCTTACGACCCCAGAGGTTCCTCAGTAAATTTTCCGCAGGGGATGTTGCAGCTGGCCGCCGTCCCTGCTGAAATGGTCAGTTTGTAAGCAGGTAGCTTATCTTTCATTTCTTCTCCTTCGCAAGGTGGGCTGCCAAATGGAAGTGCGCAATTTATTTCATAGAATTCCTCTCTATTCCCTAGTGGAAACTCCGGAAGGGACCGTCTGCATGGCTGTTTCTTCCTTCTGTCTTCTTCTCTTTTCTTTTTTCGTCTCATATAGAGCTACTCTGCCAGTAATTGCGAAGTGGGCCGACTGAGACTTTCAGGCAGGAATACCGAGGTAAAACATTCATATATACTGATGGGAAATGATAAACTGAGTCACTGCTTAGATTGCGACGTATGTCAATTTTTCGTGCGGTGCTAAAACCAGGAATATAATAATAATAACAATCCAACAGGTGCGCTAGGCCATCGAGACAATATCTCTTAAAAAGTTAAGTCAACTTTGGCTGTACCCTCGACTGGGAAACCACACGCACTGGTTTGTGCTGCAGATATCGGCCAACTGGCCCCAGAGGAGTAAGTACGGATGCAGCCGACCACGAGTGGCTAAGAACTATGACGCCAAAGCGGAAGGTACAACAACCGAGGCCCCCTACCCTCTCATTCCTGGTCAGGCAAGTGCCCCCACACAGCTCCGCATATTAAGCAATTGCCGACTCAACACTCCGGATGCCAGAAAGATCGCCCGGCAGGCTTGACCCTGGCACCTCTTGCACGGAATTCAGACATGCATGGCACGCTGCTGTTGCGGGTGTTATAATCAATTGTTCTTTCATTTTTCTGCATGCTATCACTGGCTGTCCTTTTTTATCCCCTCCATTCCTCTTATTCCATGTGCACATTGCCATACGATATCTCCTAGCGCAGTTGCCACGGCTAGGAGGGCTTGACTCGTAATAAATTTGAATACGATATGCGCACGCTAAGTAAAATAGGTTTCGTGAACCTGCCGCGAGCACCAAGGAAGCATAATGGAACGAACACGAGCGGCAAGCGTTGAAGTTTGTTTTATTTTATTTCATTTTTTATCGATGGCTGAATAGACGCGTATAAGCACCAAT